>PVIU01024649.1:0-25117 GCA_004026605.1 Ondatra zibethicus
ATAAATAAATAAATAAATAAATAAATAAAATGAGGGTAAACTTATTTCTTCCATGTTGTCCATTTCGTTTTCCTACTCAGTCCTTTATAAATTACCTTCTTCCAGAGGAATAGAAAAGCCAGTGATAAATGAGATTACTCTCAGATCCAAGAGCCACTTTGGGGGTATTATCTAATAGGTCCTTAGACTTTTATTAAATTAATCTTTGCATTGCTTCTGCTTAAATCCCTTGCCCAGCTCCATATGTTGTCCTTGTGCTTTCAGTCTAACTGGTCCTTCCCATACATTTGTAGAATTGATATCTGCATCCTCTTTAAAATTGATTTATCCAAATCACCACCTAAATACATCTCAAAAATGAAAATCCAATGCAAGTCTTTATTTTTAGATTTCCTGCCATTTCTTACAAAGACAACACAGAGCTTACATGACTGAACTTTCTGTACTGCAATCAGTTGCATGCCCTACTGAAAGTCTTCATGCCCAAATATTTCAATCACAGCTATTTTTAAACTTGGGTATATAAATTCTAGGTTGTTATTTTTAAATTGGTCTTATTGGGCTCTCCAGTATGAGTGTATGTTGCTGCAACCCTGATGTTACTGTTTTTCTTAGCCTTTTCTCTTAAAGTTTCTGGGGTCTCCTGATCATTTTCCTTCTGCTGTCTGTGTTCAGAATAATTTCTTCATTCATGTTGGTCTTCTCCAGCTCTCTCTGAGAGTCACATTGAAAGCATGGCAATTTGCTGATATGTGGTAGTTATTAAATTTACACATACACACATATATATATATAATTTAAATGAGATTTTCATATTTTATTTTGAAAATATCCTAATCTCTGAACACTCCATCAGTTTCATATATTAAATATACATGAAAGTTAATCTGTGGAGTCTCTTGGAATGTGATTTTCTTCTGTACATTCCGAATCTCAAGTGAAATCATCAGATATGATTTTCCTTTATACTTCATCATTACATCAGTTGTCAAACGTATTGGCTTTCTCAAAACTATTTCTCCAGGTGTTATACTTATGTCATTTCCCCTGCTGTGACTCTACATTGAGCAAGCAAAAATAATTGCCAACGAATTCTTCAACCTACTCATTGTATTTGGTATCTAAATGATATGTTTGTGACATGCAATATCTATGACTTATTAACAAATATTTTCCTTTGCAGAAGTCCTGGAATATAGAATTGCCACAACATAAAATGCCATTCAAAGCTGTAATTTGGACAGCATCTGTTTCTGCTTTAAAAAAAAACTCAGAAACTAGAATAAAATAATTTTACCAAAATGGTGTTCATTGATGTTGTATATGAAGTATTTTTAAAAGTGCGATAAAAAGTCTAGAATAAACATTTGAGGGGTTGGGGATTAAGAGAGTTTAGAAAATAATACCGCCAGGACAACTGATTGTGCACAAGCATGAGAGGCTAAGTTAGATTAGCAACAGCCACAAACACAAGTGGGTATGAAAGGTACATAACTGTACTCGTTATGCTGGAGAGGTTTAGACAGGGATAGTACCTGGAGCTCAGCCATCTATTGTGATTGGCAATCTCTGGATTTAGTGACAGACCTTGTCACAAAAGGAAAAGTAAACTGCTCTTAGAAATAGCATGAATTTGTCATTTATCTCTCTCTCTCTCTTTCTCTCTCTCTCTCTCACACACACACACACGCATGCACATATGCAAAGCACACACACACCGAAAGAGTTTAAAAGGAAGAAGAAATTTACATGGTTAGAGGAGTGATAAAGTCGAGTCTATAGGTTAAAAAACATAATAAATAAAACATTAGCAGTTAATTATGGCTCATCAAACAACAAGAAAAAGATTCTAAGAAAAGCAAAGTAAGGGATCACCAAAAAGATTGCCAAAGGGTTATTTGATAGAAATGAAGATCACTAAGAAGTAGATGGATGGGTGGAGCACAGAAGACTTTAAGGGTTAATTAAAGTATTCTGTATGATACAGTACTTCTGGAAGAATGCCAATACACATCTGTTCAAACCCTTTCTGTGCAAACCCTTTGACAATACACCACTAAGAATAATACCAGATGAGAATTATGACATTTGTATGGCCACAATATATCAATATAGATTGATGAATCATCAGAGATTCCTCCTTTTGGGGGACACATATAACAAGTTAGTCATGCGGATGTTGGGGAAGATCTTATAGGAAATATCAATACCCTCCTCTCAGTTTTGCAACCAAAGTACAACTAATTATTAATATAATAAAAAGACATGCAATTCAAAAAGAACTAAATTTATAATCAATAGTTCATTTTTATTTAGTAAAACTGTGTTGTGGAATATTTGTACACTGTGCAAAGATGTGTTGCTGTGATTGGTGTAATAAAAAGTTGAATGGTCAATAGCTAGGCAAGGGAGAATAGGTGTGACTACAGGACGGAGATAGGAAGTCAGAGGGATGAATCTCAGTGCCCAGGAGACTCCAACGAAACATAAAACAAGTAGGACATATGGGACAAGAAAAGGTAACCAAGCCACATGATAGAATATAGATTAATAAAAACAGGTTAATTATAAGAGCTATTTAGAAAAAAAGCCTAAACTAAGGCCATGCTTTCATAATTAACAATAAGTCGTTATTTGTGGGCTGGCAGTCAGTCCTGATGAGAAAGCATACTACAGAACTGAGTTTCAAAAGTATAAAAAAATCACAAACTACCATGAAAGTTAGGGTTGATTGAAATATGTCTGTAGGATGTACTAGATATATGTAGAATTCCAAGCCTGAGTAGTCATTATAGTCCTTAGTAGAAGGAAAATTTACTCGTCCCCCTTAAGTCTCTGTGCTATATCACAGGTAAGTCTACAGTAAGTTTTTCTGATGAAAGCACACTGGAAAACAAGGCATAACATGTAAAGAAACATGTATTTCTTAAATGCACATTAATATTAAATAATGCATACATTAATTTTATATTAACATGTTTCAATTATCACTCTATTTTCATAAAATAAATTTATTCCAATTTTGTAAACTAAACTGATTTATATGCAAATATTATTAACTTTTTTATAAAAACTGGCCTATTCTCTGTACCTATATCAATCAACTTTCTAGGTTCGCAGAAATGTTCATTTTCCCCATGACAAATTCACAAAGTAGTCTATAAACACCCCTAAATTTACAATACCCCAAACTTCAGAAAAATGGCACTTTCAATTCTGAACGAGTTTGCTATGAGTGCTGTAGAAGAACAAATGGTTACGCTAGAAAACAACACAAGAGAAGTTGGAAGTTTTTTATTGCTGGTGCTATTACCAAAGGGGCTTGTGTTATGGTGTGACAAATTTCCTAAGTGCACCAAACAGTCCCTGGAAACAACTTGGGTGCTTTTCAAAGGGACATTAACTCTTTCTTCTCACAAGAGTCCCATTTGTTGTCAGGAAACACAGACACAGGATGGTATAGCCACACAAAAGTACTAAGGGACACATTGATGCTCACCATTAACCAACATCTTCCCAGGGCAGCATTTCTCTGAAGCAGGTCTCTGAATTTCCACTTTGACAATGTTTCCCATGTTGTATATTTCCCTGCCCCTATACTAAATTATTTTGGTTACACCAAAAGTGAGGGAGTGCAGCACAAGGTCCTTGATGGCTAGAAAGACTTGTACCTAAAACATAAGATAAAGTATTGAACAAACTAGTTAATTTTTTGAGAGATCAGAAGGCTTATGGCAATGCAAAGACAGTCATAGGATACCTAAGGATTATGATGTGTCAAGGATATATTGCAAAAGAATCAACTGAGTAAATTAATTAAAAAAACAGTGTTTTCAGTGACATGAGAGGGTAGGTTTAAAGATAAGGAAAACTTTTCTGACAAACTTACTTTAAACTACCATTGTTTCCCTCAAATTAAATACATATGGGCTCATACAAAAAGCTATTTTAGCTACAAAAAGAAAATACAAGAATGAAAATCAATCACGTTTAAGTCTATCATCAAAGATGACTGCTAGTAACATGGCTAAATGCTACATGACTTTTATTCATTAATTTATGATTTTATATTTTGATTATGTTGCGAATCAAAGCCAGGGACTTGTTCTTAGCAGTCAATTGCTCTACTACTGAGCTATTTCTCAAGCCACTGCATACATGTTATTTTCAGCATCATCACCAACAGATGTGGCCCAACATTCATAGCTGTGAGATTGTTCTGACAGGAATGATGAGGAATGAAGAGACAACAGACACACATACACAAAAGCTGGGGTCAGGTGAACTGTGCACTCTGATGGAGACACACCCGCCACCGAGAAACTCGATGAAGTTATTATACAGTAAAATGAGGAACTGGATTTATTATCACAGCTGAACAAAGAGGCAGGAAAGCTCAATTTCATGGAGTCTCTGTAGGGAACAGTCTCAGGTTGCAGACATCCAAGAAGAAGTTGTGGGTCATACTTTCTGCACACTGTGAACATTTGTATGAAGACAACAGGAAGCCCTTGCATTCCTAAGCCTATCCCAGAGAAGGGCTTGTCATTCCAAGGAGTCTAAGCTTTATTATTTTTGACATGAGCATGCTTATGTCAACAATGCACATTTAATTATGACTTCATATGCTCCTCACAGGATGTCCCACCAATCAATAAATAATTTGCACAAATTATATATATATTTATAATATGAAATTAGTTATATTTAATATAATCATTGATGTTGTTGGATAAATAAAGAATACATTGTGAAATGCCATATTCTACAGCAAAGTAGTTAAAAGCGTCAAAGGAAATGTCTTAAGTGAAAGTAGCCAATACAGAAAGACTAGAAATTCTGGGCTCAAAAGTAGTTTGTATTTGGAAAATCACAGAACTATGGAGACAGCAACAAGTTCAATGGTTCCAGAATCTATTCTAAGTGGAGTTGGATGAGGGGACACAGGATGTTTTTAAGATACAGAAACTATGTGGTATGTTGCTATGGTGGTAGATTTGACTAGAATATTGACCTCTGAAAACTTCTGGTTTGTATGTTTTTAAATTCATGAAATGTGGAGATTTAAAGGATATATAGTTATATATTTTTTCCAATTTTACATTGAAAGAATACCCTCCATAAGGACCGTTTCAGACTACCCTTAACCAAACATATGTTCTCCCAGCCTACAGTGAAGAAAGAGGAACACGCACACACTGTTGTTGGCAGCATAAAGTAGTCTGGCCAATGCAGAAAACAAAATTGAGATTTTCAAAATTCAAACAGTGGAATTACCATGTGCTAGAACTATGCCAATTAGAAACAACATCAGCAAATAAAAGTGCCACCTTCAGGTCCACATTTCTTGCAGCAATATATTCAATTGCAATGACATGGAACCAGCCGAGATGGCCATTAACAGATGAAGGAATAAGGAAAATAAAGCATATGTAGACAATTGAGCATCATTCAATCTCAAATAAGAATGAAATTATGTCATTTGTAGGAAAATGGATGAGCTGGAAATCATTGTGTTGTATGAAATAAACTAGACCTGGGAACACAGTGCTTAATACTTCCAGACAAAATTGGACCACACTGAACCCAAAACCACTGAATACAAAGTCACAGAAGTGCATCCAGTCACTTTCATATTCCAAATTAGCCTGTTGGTATCATGTTCAGGATTCTATAGAGCTACTGCAAACCCTTACTGTTTCCTACCTTTCCTCAGTTACTATGTGGATTACTTGTTGATCAATTATAAATCTCATTTTGCTATCAGTGGTATCATTTTAATTTTGGTAAAGGATTCTCTATACTCCCATGCTATAATCAACATTTGTATTTTGGTTTAATTCTATTATAAAACCATCAATTTACCTGCAGGAGAGAGAGTTTTAACTTCATCTACTAATGAAAACTAATATTAGTTCTGTTAAACTGAATGCACTCCAAGAATATTTACAAATTATTTCCATGAGCGGGTGTTAATTTCTGAGATTTGTATTTTACGTTATTGATTTATCTCTCTTGATAATATCATATTGCTGTAATTAATAGAATTTTAATTACATTTTATTAAGTCTCAGTTCTTAACACTATTGTTCTGTTGGTGATTTTCTCTCTTTCCTTGATGGTATATGCTTTATAGATTCTTCATTCCAAAAACTAAATTCCTTTTTATGTTTATTGGAATTGAAATAAAGGTACTATGTCATGCTGGTGATAGTTCATACATTCATATACATTCTTTACAACAAACATAAAGACAGATAGAAATGATAAAGGAAATTGAAGGGAACTGAAGCTAACATTTTGCTCAGTTTGGGGTTCATAGGCAGCTCGTATGAATCTGACAACCAAAGCTGTTCTTAGAGATGAAGTACAGGTGGGTACCATCAGTCACCCACAGAGGGGAGCAACAAAAAACCCCAAAAGCAAGAACCTTAATGAAATTTATTATGACTATGTGACATTAATAAAATCATGTCCCCTTTAAAATACCTCTATCTAGGTCCTAACCTCTGTATCTAACTTTATTTGCAGATATTGTGTAGCTGTTTCCTGTAAGTAGGACCATTCTTTTACAGATGGAGGAGGGCTTCTCAAGAGGCTCACAAAATTCACAGAGTTTTTGAGGCAAAAATATCACAGACCAACAACTAGGCTGAATAAGAGGTCAATAACTTCGGGGTAGAGGTAAGTCTTCTGGGTTATAGCTGCATGCAGGTTGCTTAGGAAACTGAAATAAGCAGTCATACATGGTGAAAGGGGTATACCACCAGACTTACCATGTCCCTGTAAGAAATACAATTGAACTCAGTGAGGCACAAAGATGGACTTGGGAATGATCTTCCTTTAGTCTGTTGCCTTCTCTTCCAAGGTAAAACAGAAATATACTCCTTAGAAACAAAATTCACATAGGAAATTTTTAAGATGCACTTACAGGGAGATGATAATGTTTAAAATAGGCAGTACTAATGATGTTGGTGCTAAAATTCAAGAAAAACTAAACACTAAATATAGACACCAAACCACCAGAAGCTAGAGGAGAGGAATGGGACAGAGTTCTTCTAAGAGACACCAAAGATAACTTAACCTTTCCTAAACTTTGATCTCAGGCTTCTTAACTTGGAAACTCTTGACAACACAGATTTTAGTCATTTAAGCCACTTTGCTTTTGATTTAAGATATTTTTAAGTTATAATGTACTTAACTGTATATAATTCCAATCTAAGTCCACAAGAAACATTTAATAATAATCTCATATGTAAATGATAACAACTGAAATAAAGTACTGCATGAGAAATGAACACTATACCAGACCCAGAGGAAGAGAAAAGAAACGCAGCAATGTTTACAATATTGAACAAATCAACACATAATGTGGTGAAAAAATATGAAAAGAACAAGTTGGATATAAGAATGCATGATTGAGAAGATTCAGTATTTATTCTATCAGTTTCAAGAGAAGAGAGAAAATATCACAGAAATTTCACTTGACAAGAACAGAAATGAGGGCTTTCCAGATGTAAAAAAAAAAAAAAAAAGAAAGAAAGAAAAAGAAAAAAAAAGTCTTCTCAGATCAAATGTTTTCTCAAGGACCTTAGTGGCACATGAATGCCAATGCAGACTTCGCACAGGGCTGTGAACCTTCAAGTCATCAAAGACTTTGTTTTTAATTTTTAAAATTTACCAGAGGGAAAAGACAGATTACCTACAAAGAATTTCAAATTAGTCTTAAGCTGACTTCTCCACAGCAATAATAAAAACTAAAAAATAGTAGAACAATATCTTCAAAGTGCTGAGGGAAAAGAACACAATGTTATGTTCACCTAAATAGTCTTTATAGAGCTAAGGCTAAATGAAGACATTTCAAGCGCACAAAGCCCAAGTTAGACATTTGACAGCCCAGAGAACTTTTTATCCCGTTTTAGCAGTGTGGACTGAAGATTGAACCCTTGGTCTCCCTGAGCTAAACACATGCTCTCCCATTGAGACATAATACCAGCACCCAAGAGCCTCCTTGGCAGCAAAAATTTAGACAGATAATTACAGGCTAAAACCACACCAACAAAAGAAAATACGGAAAGTGTTAAGCTGTAAATTTTAACTGCTTGTAGTAATATCACAATTTGTTCTGTTTAATAGAACTAAAACTCTAGGAGACTTACATAAGAGCTTTAAATGGAGATCTCAGCATCTTAAATTCCTTTTTGTTGGTTTAAAAGTAGGGAGAAACATTGGGAAATTACATATTTGTAATAACTTATGTGATTAACTTAATACTTGTTAAATTGAAGTTACTAAAGGAATAGAGGGCAATACACAACTTTCAAAACAGTAGAGAGCGATATAAATACAGAAAGAGTTAATTCAACAGAACACTAAGGAAAGGGAGGTTAAAAAAAAAAAAAAGAAAGCCCTCAAAGCAGAAACTGGGAAAAAAATTAAATGCTAATCATTCAACAATCACAGGAAACATCAAGATTTTGTGTTTCTCTCAGGAAGGAGAATAGAAAATAAATGGAGAGTACAGCATTTTGTTTCTAAAATCATCTAAAAGGAAATTCTTAAAAAATATATAAAATGTAATAAATATTACCTATATAATTCTATAAAAATAAATACTATATGGTAATATTAAAATTGGAAAGTTAGTCTTCAGGCCTCAATACAGAACCAGGCATGGTGGTTCACTCAGATGAACAACACTTTGGAAATAAAATAATTATGTAGAAATGAAGAGAGATACAATGAACCCAACAGTTAACTATATTAAATTCAGATCAATCTATTTTACAGTGACATTTAGGCTGAGATATGGACAGGAAGAGAGGTCTAGTCTCACAAAGATTTAAGTGTGACATTAGAGGCTAAAAGCTACAGAGAGCAGAAGGGCTCACAACTGGATGGAGTTAGTACTTTGGAGACATACAGGCCAAGTTATTGGATCATTCAAGATGGAAGAATGGTAAATAATCAAGTTAGGAGAAAGTAAAGTGAACCCATTGTTCTCTGTAGTCTATAGTAAGAAATTTGAGTTTAGTACAACAGTAATGGAATTTTAGTGAATATGAAATATTCCAATTCTTCACACCATGAAATGGGCTCTTAGAAAATTCAGAATATGCCAGTACCGTATGACATGGATTTCCCAATTTCCCAACCTCCAGACCAGGAGTGGAACAATACACACACATGCACCCAGTTAGGTTAGGTTCTGTTACTAATAAAAATGTTTTCAAAACAGAAAAGCTGTTATGTTTAATAATATGTACTTTTCTGGTGGTTTAAATGAGAAATGCCCCTCATAAGATCATGCATTTGAACATTTCATCCCCATTTATGGAACCTTTCTGAGTAGGACTGTCACTGGAAGATGTATGTCACTGGCACAAACTTTGAGGCCTCACACATTTCTGGTTCTTGCTCTAACACATTTCTGGTTCTTGCTCTAACTGCTTCCTGTGTGCAGATGATATGTGAGCTTTCAGCTTCCTCCTGCTGCCATGAGCTCTGATTATAATGCCTCCTCTGCCATTGTGGGCTCTCCCTCTGAAAACAAGAGCCAAAGATAAACTCTTCCCTCTCAGTGTTGTTTTTGGCCATGACATATCATGACAGCAGAAAAGTAACTAATACAATATACCACTTGTATACAAAGCTTTGATAGACTACCAAGGACATAAAATATTCTGAAACATTCCAAACCTCTTTGTTTCTGACAAATAAATATGTATTCTATATCTTTTTAAAGGCTTATTTAATCATTTTAAAATTTTCCCCTTTTTTCATACTAGCCCTTCAATGTTCATTTTGCTCATTTATTCTCTTATGAATAATTTGCCTGTCAAAAATACCCACGTGAATTCTGTGGCAGTTAAATGAAAACAAATTACTTAAGCAAAATCTTATTTTACGTATAAGTTACCTCCAACTGTAGAAATGAGATGTCAAACCCAAGACTGTACATTTAAGCTTAAAGATTTTAGACAGAAATCCTTCATAATTCTTCTAAGTAGGTTTTATAAGTCACATGGAAGTATTTGCTTTGACAGGTAATTTTCTATTCACATTTCAAATATACTCCATTTTCACCTTTTCCTTTCAAATGATGGGAAATGAGTCACAGATGAAAATTTGCCTAATGTTTTTCTCTTGATCAAATTGGAAGGTTCATTTTTAAACAAAATAACCAACTTCATCTAGGTCTCCAAGGATTGTGCTCATGTCTATAGAATCAATAAATCAATGATTTTCAGTCACTACATTTTAAATGGAACTCTCTTTATATTTACTTAAATAAAGCATATACTAAGTATCATTAATATAAGAGGGTGAAAATGGAGATATTAAGTAGTTATCTGTACCAGATATTTTATTAGTTTTTTTTATCTGACAATGTATGGGATGGTTGTTGTACCTTATGGATCAGAGACTAAGCTCGAATCAGTGTGGGACTGTCTAAGCTGACTGACTGCATGTTCTCTTGAAATTCATCCCATGGAGTCCAACCCTCTCACAGAGTTTAGAGAAAGCCATCTGAAGTCACTGCTACAAGATAGTTAGGGATATGGTTTAGAACGTACCCCTAAGGTAATACGCTAAAAGTTTGTGTTGATATCAGAAGGTGATGTAACTTTGAAATGGGGTTGCCCAATGGAAAGAAGGATATTATGAAGTGGGTGATGAACTCTTAAGAAAGTACCAGCATCCTCCCCCTCTTCTTACTCACTTTGCGTCTAGCCAGCTAAGAAATGAACCAGATCCCTCTGCTGCCCGTTTCCTTCATAATATATTCTGGTGCCTCAGAACCAGAGCAAGTGACCACGGCCTCTATATATGAGCCTGTTGTACGAGGCTGTTAGTGTGTTCCCAGCCGCCCTCTACTTGTTGGTTTCCTGGCTGCACAGACTCCTGAAATAACCACACAGAAACTGTATTAATTAAATCACTACTTGGCCAATTACTTAAGTGTATTGCTAGCTCTTACATCTAGAATTAACCTATCTCCATTATTTTATATTTCACCACGAGATTCATGGCCTACTGGCAAGGTTTCAGCTTCTCTGTCTCTGGTGGCAGCTCCACATCTTCTCCCTGACTCTGCCTCCTTTCGCCCAGCATTCAGTTCAGTTTTCCCTGCCTATCTCTGTTCTATACTATCTGGCCAAGTCAGTTTCTTTATTCATTAACCAATAAAAGCATCACATAGACAGAAGGACTTACCACACCGTGAGCCGAAATAGATTTTTCCCTTTATAAGTTTATATAATCAAGCATTATGTAATAGTGAGAAAAGGTGAAGTGAGGAATAGTGAACAAATCATTCCCAACGTGGTTCTTCCCATTGATTCATCTCTTTTCCATAATTCTAATTTGTGGTTTTCTCAGGATTATTCTGTTTTCAGAGATTACATATACACTATAGTACTGTATTTAGCTTTGTATGAATCACTACCATCATGTCAAGGAATCTTCCTAATGTTTTGCTTTTATTCTACTTATCTCCTTCCCATTCACTGCCAACACAAGCTCAAGCAGCAAATAGTAAACTCCATAGGAAACATACTCCTATCTGTCTTATTCTGCACTATTTCAACAGCATGAAGAAACATGAGTGAAAAGTAGAGGATGCTCATGGAATGGATGAGTAATAATGGCTTCGTACAATCCTGTACTAGTTAGTGTATAATATGCATTCCTATCAAGGCTTCTGGAAAACGTGACAATAAATGGAACTGTTAATGGTTCACCAGGGAAAACAGACAACTTTATCTGTGAAGGCAAAGTTCTTAATTAAAATGAAGTTCCATGAAGAGCAGATCTTTAAAATGGGACCTTCAATAGGCTTCTTAGCAAATTACCCTTTCAACTAAAAGTGAAGCCTAGTGTCTACCAGATTCAAAATTCTCTCCTCTTAATAGATACTATCATGTTAGTCATGCATTGATCACCAGAAGATATCAACATTTGGAAAGCAAAGTAATAAACAGACCTGGTCATCTCTCTTCTAAATACTCTTGGAGAATAATCTCAACTTGGGCCATTTGCTGCTTTTGTAACGAGAAAAGAGGGTTGGGAAATAACCAGACACTAATGAAAACGCTGTGTGTGAAGCAGAAGGAAGATAATTTTCTTTAAGTCTAATTTAGACTGGGGACAAAGTACTTAATAACTATCATTACACTTCCTCTAAGTTGTGCTTTAAAAAAATTCTAAATGATCAGTTCATGGTATATAATTAAGCCAATGTATGAGCAGCTCTGTGGTAGCCTTTCTCTGGTCTCCATGACTTTTGAAAGAGAATGGTTTATCCAGGAAATAAGATCATTTTATATTCATTCAAAGAAAGTTGATTGTGGAATACCAATCACAATATTTTAATTTGTATCATATTAACAAAATGCTAAAGTTTATTTGTTCATGTACTAACTCATTTGATAATTGTAATTCGTAATACTGCTTTTTGATCCTTAAAATTTAGAATTTGAAAAACCCAACTTTTTATAACTCCTTGCTTTATTTACATGTTTCACAAATATTTGTTATGCATCATCTCAAGTGTAAATAATTTTGAAGTAAATAAAGCAGGACTTCTATATAAAGACAGTAACTCATGAATCACACAGTTATTTCATGATTGTTGAAATGCTTTGAACGAACAAGTATTAGGAATTACATTATGTTGCTGGTAACTATGTTTAAAATGTGGGACACTTAATTATGTATTTGAACACTTGCTGCCAGACAGCAGTGTTGTTTGGGGAAGTCATGAAATCTTAGAGGCCATGACCTAGTTAGAAGAAGTGCATCTCTTTGAAGGAGACATTTCCTTCTGGTTCCAGATCACTTGGCTTTTTGGTGACTACTATGTGAATAAGGCAGATTGAAAGTTCCTACCACCACACATCACAGCACCACCATCTCTGTCCTTTCCCCAGATGATGGATGCACTCTCTGAAACTGCACTAGGGTAAGACTTTCTTCACTTAAGTTATTTCCATCAGGCATTTCATTACAATGATAAAAAAGTAGTTATTTTTCTTGTAATAGAGTAAATTAATATGCAAGTATGCCCCATTTTTGCAAGTTACACATTCTCAGAAAGGCGATATGTTACCAGCCCTTTGAGAGTAGGAATTAAGAAGTGAGATGATGTCTTAGATATATGAGAAACCAAGTATAAACACTTTCGCAAAGAATAATGTAACTGAAATTCCATGGTGGGATAACTCAGGCAAGCGAGCATGGCTGGACTGAAAAAAGCATGGGAAAGTTTGGAGGAATAGCCACTGAAGAACAATGAAAATGACCTAAAGCATGAGCATCACCATACACTTTCAGCTGAATCAAAACCACAATAATGAATGCTCCTTAGTGTCCTTACTCTGTGTTGAGTGGAGTGTTAAGCGTGTCATATTTTAAACTCACAGCATTACTAGCATGTAGACTCTAGCTCCATCTGTACTTTACAGCTGAGTACACAGAAGAGCAAATCTGGTTCATTTTTTCCAGTTCCTTCTCTCCTAGTCTGCCTTTAAGTCTTGGAAAATCTGTAAAGACTTCTACCAGAAAATGAAGATACCAATCTTCTCAAATGCTTGCCTGCCCTAGTGCTGAAATCCCTGTGTGCCCATTTCTGATGTTCAAAGTGTAACAAGAAATCTATAGAGAGCAATAGAAGATGCTATGATACCTCACACATAAGAATCTACACATTATTCTATTGTGAATCCTTAAAGAAGTGATACAAATACCAAGATTAAAGAGGCAGGGTGGAAATGTAAAGTTTATATATAAAGACACTGTGACAATGAATCCTCAATAAAGGAGGTATTTTAACAGGAACTGTGCGCAGGCAAAAACATGGGGAAGAAGAGTCATGGCGTTGTGATGTAATCATATAAATCTACAGTTCCATAGAGCTCAGCCTTACTGACTGTCACACATTCACAGGAGCCTCACAATGACTCAGTAACACATTCAGGGCAGGGATTGTTCTTACCTGATTGGTAAAGGAGATGAACCATTCTCGCCAAGCGTACACCAGGGACAAAGCCTGATTTTAAATATCAGCTTCTTGACTCCACTCTGTCTTCTGTTACGTAATATCTGAACAAGAAAAAAGTGTATAGAAATTACAAAATGTGAAAACACCAGTGATATAGGTGAGAAATACTGTAAAATTTATTTATTTACAGATTTTTGTCCATAAGCTACAAAGTAAAGGAATGATATATTTATATCTCCAACATTATAATGTTTATTTCTCTTCTAGTATTTATGGCTAGAGTTTTTTTTTTTCAGAACTGCTGCTGACTCCTAAGTCCCTTTCTTATGAATGCAACCTGCTTTGTTGTTTTTCCCAGACTTGTGTAAGAATTGAAAAACTTATTAAGATTGGGTAATATTTTGAAAATGTTAAAACCAGGTAAATGGATTGAGTTGTTAAATCCAACTCTTTGCTGCTGTTTGTTTTTATTTTATATTGTATAAACGTAATTGAGAAAATTGAAAAGCGCTTTATGGTTCCTGAAAGTTTTACACTTTTTACAACATGACTATGACTTTAAAGGGAAGTGCAGTCAGTCCTGAATTGCGACTGGGAAGTGTGACAATGGATCAAATGCCAGTAAAAGAAGAGAAGTTGGCTGCTACTGGCTTAGCCAGTATTAGTGTTAGGAAATTAGTGAGGGGTGGGGTGAGTGAGGGAGAGAGTTACAAAATTATCTTATAACCTGGTGTCTGCCATAGAGTACCCAAGGTGATACATCTACTATCAAGTTGACAAACTGCAGTTTTAGTCACAAGTTCTGATATCCCAGGGTTATGACCGCTATGAATAAAACAGAGGTTATTCATCACCCACTTAGACTTATAGCTCCTTTTAACCCACCTTCTTTTCCTTCATTAGGCCTAGGCTTAAAGCCAACATAAAATTTATTTCTCACAGTGCCCTCTCTTCTCTTGGCTGTCTTACTGTTATTTATGGTCATGAAAACTAATGCCTATACAAATGCTAGATTCCACTTAAACTCTTATTCACCCAGAATAATGGATGATAAAGGTATCTGATGCCGTCAGCCCACATTTCAAAAGAAATTATGACAACTTACGAGCAGCACTGCTAACTCTTCTCAGATAACTTTCCAACTGTTTTAGCTCATTATTACTCAGGAGAGTTTACAATATTGTCTTGAGCATTTGCCCTAATCTCTGGTATTTCAATGCGGTCAACGGAAACAATGAAGAAGAAATTTCATGAGCAAGTAGGTGTGTGAAATAGTTTGTACCTATTATCTCCCTCTTAGAAAGTGATAAGCCTTGTTAGTGTTTCTGGTAGTTTTGCGTTTTAATTAATGCAGTAGAACATGCTTTGCCATTCTCTGCATGCACCCAGTGTATGGAGCTCAAAACTCATCCGTCTGGGCAAAACACAGGAGTGCAAGACATCAAATGCACAGTGATGAACAATTGTTTAGCTGAAATCCTCTGAAGCAACCCTGAGTCTTTCCCATTGCACAGCTGAAGAAAGAGCAACCGAGACCCTGGGTTCTTAGCCAGAGAACTGAGAAATGATCAATATGGGACTTTGCACATGAGACCTTTCTTCTAGAGTGTCCTCTCCTAACCCCTATGCCTAAAAAGTCCTACCTCTACACCAAAACCATAGCAACTAAAGATGTATACTCTATTTTGTAATCTCATGAAAGCAGAACCATATAAAATTCTACATTAACTAATCTTCAGCAACTGAATTTCCATCCTATATAAAGACTGAGGTTCATCCAGTTCTATACATTAATAGTTTGTTCCTTTTAGTCCTGTAAAAATGTGCCACAATCTGCTTTTGTTTAACCATAGAAGGACAGTTACATTTACAATTTGAAGATCAGAGCAAAGTTGCAATAAAAATCCATATATAGACTATATGTGGATAAAAGTTCTCATTAGTCTGGAGTAAATCAATGGCAACTGAATTGCTGGGCGATAAAGTAAATGCATGCTTAGTGTGACGTACTTTATAAAATGCCATCAGGGGGCTGGAGCGATGACTCAGCAGTTAAAAGAACTTGCTATTTCTCCAGAGGACCCAGGTTTGAGTTCCAACACCCATGTGACACTTCACAACTATCTATAACTCCAGTTCCAGAGAATTTCATCCTCTTTTCTGGCTTCTGTGGGTACCAGACACAAAGTACCAAGACACTCAGGCTGGCAAAACCCCCATACACACATAATTAAAAAGTAAATAAAAATAGCTATCAGACCGTTCGTTTCCCAGTCACATCTCCACCAGTAAGTCATGAATGTGGCAATCTATCATATTTGAGCTTACTCTTCGTGTTGTCTGTGGTTTTATTTTATTTTAGGTCCATCTTGAATTTCCATCATGGCCTTAATTTTCATTTTCTAGTGGTAAGTATCTTCCCATAGGCTTATTTGCCATTCATAAATCCCCTTTTGGCAAAGTGCTCATTCAAATTATTGCTTATTTAAAAATCAAAGTTGTCTTCTTCCTGCTGCATTCTGAGTATTCTTGATGTATTATGAACATAAATCTTTTGTCGGGTATATAAATTTCAAGTACATTTTACCACCAGACAAGCTTCTCTTTTCTTTATAGCTTGGAAAACAAAAATTTTAACTTTTAGGAAGTACAAAAAAATCAATTCTTGTCATGGATTGCAACTATAGCATTATGTCTATACAAACTATATTACATTCATTATCTGTGTGCATGCATACATGTGCACACCACACACTATATGGAGATAAGAGGATACCTGGGGAGTCAGCTTTTTCCTACCACCCCATGGGTCCTGGGATAAAATTCATGTCCTCAGGCTTAGTGGCAAGTTCCTTTAACTACTGAGTGGTCTTTTGGCCCCTGTCTATGAACTTTCAATAACTATAAAGATGTTCTCCAATGCATTCTGCCAAATTTTTATAATTTATTCTTCTACTGAGACATAATAACTCTGAAATTATTATTGTTTAGGACATAAAGAAGTTGCTATACAGTTGAGCAGATGAAAGAAGCAGGTGTCTCTATTGCAGCCCAATCATTCTACTTCCTTGCTTGATTTTTCATCCTTTAGTTCTGATGATTTCTGTAAAGGGGATTATAGTCTATATTTCACTTTGTATATTTTGAATTTTGTGCTTAGAGCCATCCATAGGTGGAATCACCATATCTTCATGTGAACTTGGTGTTCTGTTCTTAAATACTATTTCCCTCAATTACTCCTTAATTTTCCTTGAAGTCTAACTTGTGTGACACTAATATGACTTCTACAGCATTCTTTACCTGTGTACTAACTCTTCTTTTATGCTCTTGCTTGAAATAAGTTCACTGAATCATAAAGTTTTTAATTCCTTCAAAAATGACTTTCAGCTCTTAAACAAAAGCTATACACATTAATACATATACTGATACTGATCAATTTAAATCTGTTATTTTATTACCTTACTTTTCCTTTTCTCATTGATTATTTGTAATAGACATAGGAATACTTACTACTATTATGTTTTAATTTGTTTTGTTATGAAATTTATCTTCATCATTTTTATCGATTACTTTGGGGCATATAATACTTACTGATCCTAACATTGATCCTTCAATGTATCTCTCAACTGTGCATATGCAGTCATATATGTCACAAAAAAGTAGCCTCCTTGCCCTTCACAGTCAATAGGAACATGGATCATGGACCTCTAATCATATTCTGGCAACAACACAGTCCTTGAACAATACTCCATGCTGCAGTAGGACCATGGACCTAGACAAGGGTGCCTGCACCACGGAAATCAACATGGCCTTTGGTAGTAATATGAGCCATGGACAACACAAGTGCCAATTGCAGTAAGACCATGAAGACATAGCCCTTGGTGGCTGTGTGGGCCCAGACAATGGCCTCAGGTGAAAGAAATGGCCACTCACATCAGTATAGCCTCTAGTGGCAGCATGGCTTACAACATCTACATGGCTTCAGGCTGCAGCACAGACCTCAAACATCAACATGACTTTCTGTAGTAACTTGGATCATGGATATCAACACAGACCTGGGCTGTAGGAGATCCTCAGACCCAGAGGCAACCTTGGCAACAAGTGTCAGATATCACATAGTCTTAGGTACAGTTTACTCACATCCCTTTGGTCCCAAGTGACAGCATGCCTTACATATATCTACATGTCCCTCATCGGTAACATGTGCCACAGACACCATCCTGGCTCCCATCAGCGCAAGGCCAGGTATGGATTTATAGTCACAGGCCTGGTTGACTCACCCAGCTGCTTGTTTGCACAAGCTGGGGCCAAGATGGGCTTGGTTCTTGAACTGCTGGCTCTCCCCTAAGCTTCCTATTCTGATCCTCTATACTCAGCACAACCTCTACTTGACTCACAGAGCATACTGTGGTATAACTCTTCTTTTAAGAGGAGTACAGTCACAGAGTAGGTTTGTTAATAAAGGTAAAGGAAAGGAGAGTTGCAAAATCAACTCCTGTTAGTAGATCTACCCAAGATTATTCTATGAGTATGAGAACAGTAGATTCTCCAATTTTAAATCTCTATGTAATAGAGGTATTTGAGGAAAGAATTTCAGTATGATTTTATATTTCCTGAAGCCACACAAACAAACACAAATGTGGAAATTATTACATTGAACTAGGGATTCTTTATTTATATTACAAAGGTCTCAGAATGAATTTTCTTAGCCTATACACCTAAAGGAATCTTTGAACTCCTTTAACAAACATTATAGGCATTTGTACTCTTATTCTGTCTTCAGTGACCTCTCAAGAAGAGCTACAGTTCATCTTGGAGTCATTTGTGTTCATCATTAATCATCAACCCAGCAATGATGACAGAAAGCACGACTTTATGTTATATGTTTTTACCATGTAGCACAAGTCAAAATTCCTCTTCTTGACAACTGAACATTTGTTAGTAATGGATGGACTCATCAAATACAATGCATGAAGCAACAGCAAATAACAAATGTGTGCCTAAAGTGGTTTCGGACATCCTAATGTTCAGAACACATTTACA
Organism: Ondatra zibethicus; assembly: GCA_004026605.1. Taxonomy (NCBI): domain Eukaryota; kingdom Metazoa; phylum Chordata; class Mammalia; order Rodentia; family Cricetidae; genus Ondatra; species Ondatra zibethicus. The sequence continues at coordinate 19,046 of PVIU01024649.1, forward strand.
AAAAATAATTTTACTTTGATATTTATATATGAGAGGTTTTAAAATTTTATTTACTCTTATTCTTAGATCATTAAGAAATACTGATTTTAATTTACTTTTGCCTCATACATTGAGCAGACACATTACTTTTTTAAGTGTCTGTGTATGTATGCTTGTATAGTATGAATTGTAAATACAAGACTTTCTAGTTTGACATTGAGCCCTAACTCTGTAGAACAGGGGTCCATTCTTTACCTACCCTTCCAGGGCTCCAGTTGTGAATGATAGAGCTGAGATTTTCACATAGTCCTTCCTTGTTTCAGTGGCTAGCCTACTGCCTACATGTTCAACCTATGACCACATATTCCTCTCATAGAAAACTTATTCAAAGTGGCAGACCCCTTAAGGCTATGCTTGACTTGTGCCCATTTTATGGTCACTTAATAGTCACTCTCAGAGAGCCATGACCAAGAGACGATAGCATTCCAAAACGCATGAAATACAAGTATTTTAATATTTACACATCCCAGAGGGAAGAGAATAGCATTTGCACAAGACAGTGGTAGGGAAAGAGCTATGAGATACATGCTTAACTAGCAAATAGACAGCAAGATACACTACAGGACCCATGGATCAAAGCTTTCATTTGGGGCCCAGAGAACCATCAAGCAGAATTTTACACAAATACATAATTAGAGGACTAGTGCAAATAGTCATAAGTTCCATGTGTGTCTAATATTTGGAGTACAAATTCATGAAAAATTCATTTGCCTAAGGCTTTTTAGCTACTGGTACAGGCCAAGCTGGACCCAAACATAGCCACCTGGGTTTGGGAGAAAAACTAGTGCTCCCAAGTCCCATCCAACCTAGCATAGTTTCCTCTCTTGCCCTGCCTAGTCCTACAACCATTCAGTCCCAAAGATATATAAAGGCTTATATTAATTACAAACTGTTTGGCCTATTAGCCCAGGCTTATTATTAACTAGCTCTTACAACTAAATTAACCCATAATTCTTGTCAATGTTTAGCCACATCGCTTAATACATTTTCTCAATATAGCATTCTCAAGTTGCTTCCTCTGATGATAATTGGCTCTGCCTTTCCTCTTAGCCTGGTTGCCCTGCCTATACTTCCTTCCTGGTTATTGGCCAATAAGTGTTTTATTAAACTAATACAAGTGACAAATATTTACAGAGTAGAAGAGCATTAACCCACAGCACTTCCTATTTTTTCTTTTTAAAACAAGAACTATGAATTTAATCTCCTTTGTTTACCTTTTTCCTGACCATTATCCATACAACTTGTAACCAACAATCTAAACAAAAACAAAATACATTTTTTGGGAATGTAAGCATAGTTTTCTAGGCTACTTTCTCCTGATTGGAGACCCTGACAATCTTATGGGAACCCAAAAATTATTTAGGATTATTGTCAAGTCCTGACTGGATTTTCTGTGAAGCTAGATCATCTCAGCCAGCAGTCCTGAAGCTGTTGTAGATGAAGAACTCAGAGGAAACTGCAAAAGGAGGTGCTCTGAAACATTGGATAATCTGGGCCATCTGCTCCTATTGGAGATTTTTCAAGGGAACTTTCTCAATCAAGCCTTATTTTTCTTAACCCAAAATGAATCCACAGCTTCTCATTTCCCATAGAAACAAAAGCAAAACCTCTTCTCCAAAGAAGCACGTCTTTTGACTTAAATTTTTAAGTCAAGGTATTTTCAGAATATATAGGTTGGATAAATCCAGCAACATTAATAATCCAATGTCTGTTAGCAGTTGTTGCTCCTAAACAATTCAAAGACAGCACAATAATGTACAGTATCCATATTCTTTGGGTATTTTCCATTTGTATGTGGCTTTTCCCCCTCTTTTTCTTTTATTTTTAATTTTTAGATTTTTGAGAAATGGTTTCTCTGTGCATCTTTGGCTATCCTGGAACTCACTCTGTAGACCAAGCTGGCCTCAAACTCACAAGGGATGAAAATAAAGGCATGTGCCATTATGCCCAACTACTCTACTTGTTTTTGTAAGGACTTTCTCTATCCTTTCTCTTTTCTCTCCCAAGTCTATGTATATTTTTAAACCCACTGTAAACCATTAAGAGATTTGTTTTTATTTTTGTCTGAATCTGTCTTTACTGTATATCTTTATTTTCTCTGACCACCTGAGTCTTTAATCTGCTAATCAGCATTGTTAGGATTAAAGCTGCAGCTTTGGTGGCTGACTACAGTCCATTCATTAACTTCCTGAGAGTCTAACTTTATGCCAGAGGTACTTGCAGCAGCCATGTTTATTGTCACAACTCTGTGAAGTTGATAAGTACATGCTGCATGCTGCTCACGTGTTTGATGGCAGAGTCTCTTAAAATAGTTTAAAGGGACTTTTGCCACTAACACTGAGTCAGGAAACTTCTCTTAAAGGAGCCGTGCCTCTGCTTGTGGCCAGCAAACAGAGTCTACCTGATAAAAGATTACCAAGAAGCTGCACTTAATTCTGTTCTTGTCTGTCTAGAATTCTTTTTTAAAGCTTTTTCAGGCTTTATGTAGAAATTCTTGCTCTACACTTGTAGATAGAAATTTCTGCTCTACCAGTCCCATAGCTGCTCAGTCCCAAAGAAACACACAGAGGCTTACAGTAATTATAAATTGTTTGGCCTATTAACTCAGGTTTATTATTAACTAGCTCTTACAATGTAAATTAACCCATAATTCTTGCCTATTTTAGCTGCTTGGCTTGTTATTTTTCCTCAGTACACCATTCTCATCTTGCTTCCTCTGTAACTGGCTAACTACTGAGTCTGCCTTTTCTCTTCCCAGAATTCCTTTAGTACAGGTCACCCCACTTATACTTCTTGCCTGGCTACTGGACAATCAGTATTTTATTAAAGTAATATGAGTGATAAATCTTTACAATGTACAAGAGAATTACCTCACATCAGTGCATCTAAGTAAACTATGCAGGGTATAAAGAGCACTAGATGAGTCATTTAAGTTGTAGGTCACTATTTCATAGAAAAATGCATTTTCCTGGATGACTGCTTTGAGAGGGTGGGAAGAGATCAGATATGAAAATTTTATCAAGAGTTGCTAACCCCTACTTCTAGTGTGAAAAAGTTAAAGTTATATTCAAATAGATGTCAAGGCAATGAATAAAGGTATAATAACTCATTATAGTGATTTTTAATGCACAAGTCTTACTCAAGTTGAATCACTGTAAAAAAAATCACCATATATTGGACAGTGTAAACAACAAGCAGCTATTTCTCATAGCTCTGAGAATAAAGAAATCCCCAGTTAGATATCCATGAAGTCTTTCTTTCTGACATAAAGACAGTCATCTTTTCCCTGATTCCTCCTATGGTCAAAATTAAGAGAATGGTAACAGAAAACATGTCTACTCTCTTGTTTGGTCAAAAGTACCAGTCTTCTCACAGAAGCCCTGCTCTCGGGACCTAACTCTGTCTCCCAAAAGCTTGACCTCCCACAGAAAGTGTTAAGATTTCAACATTTGAATTTGAGGGACACATAAACTTGAGTAAACAACAAGGATGGTGCCAAAATTCTTCTTATTTAAAATGTTCAGATCACAATGGTGTGATATCAAGACAGTGGTTTGCATAAGAAAGCTTTCTCTGGGTGGCAGAGGCATGTACATATTTTGCCTTACCTAGATTCATTAGCTTTCTGTTACTATAGCAGATGCCTGGGGAAACCAGAGTATAAAGGAAGGTTATTTTAGTGCAGAGTTTCGGAGACTCTATCTTCTCAATCTTTGATTGCTTTAGATCCTGAAGCAAAGCAGATGGGAGCCAAATCCTTCTGTCATGGCTGGGACACAAGAGACAAAGAAAGAAGAGGGACAGTCATTATCACTATCATCTTCAAGGGAATACTCTCAATGACCAAAAGACACTGAGCTACTTCCCGCTTTTTAAGGAGTCTACTACCTCTGATCATAGCTAGCTTTACACAAGGTCTTTATGTTGCTGGGGGACATTATCAACTGCAAACTATAGTACTTTGAATTAACTTCTATCTAGGCCTGAGAGAAGCAAGGGAAGAGACAAAAGCACAATATATGCCATAACATCCTCCATCAGATATGATGCTATGTTTGCAAAATAGCTTCTGTGTGATGACATGAAATTCTTTGTCATCTGAGCATCCATATTCATATCTAGCCTAATATTAGTCTATGGATATCTTAGTCTGTATTTCTATTGCTGTGATAAATACTATGACATAAAGCAATTTGGGGAGGAAAGGATATTTTTCCTTATATTTCCCTATTGCAATCCATCATTAAAGCAAGCCAGGGCAGAAACTCAGGACAGGAACCAAGAAACAGGAACTGAAGTAGAAAACATAGAGGAAAGCTTACTGGCTTCCCATGTTTGTTTTGTTATATGCCCCAGGATCATGTGCCCAGAAATGGCATCCTAACAGTAGGCTGGGTTCTTCCACTTAAGTATATAACAGCATATGATGGGAAAAAGAGAAGCCATGAATTTGAAAGATAGCAATGAGAGGAAGATGAGAAGATTAGGAGGAAGGAAAGAAATGAGAGAAATGATACAATTCTATTATAATCTCATAAAATAAAGGAAATGCTTTTTTATAAACCAGTCCATAGACTTGTCTACATGTTTATCTCAATTGAAATTCCCTATTCTCTTATGGTCACAGCTTGTGTCACGTTTAAAAAAAAATCTGGACAAGCAATTAGAGCTTTAGCTTCATTTTCTCCTAATGAAGGAAAGAATAATTTTTGTTTTCATTTTAAGGTTACAGAGGTAGGACAAGTAATGAATATAAATGCTGATTATGTTAGTAATGAATAAGTATGAGATAAATGACATATCATAGAAAGTACATACTTCATGGAAAGGCTTCAACAATCAACATTAAGTTCCTTTAACAACATGAGTGTCTAAATTGCAATATATTAAACTTGCTTATCAAAATGGATTGTCCATTAAATTTTTGCTCTACTCATATGTCTTCCTTATTAATAATTATCTTAAAAAATAACTGAGTCTTTTTATGTTGTTCCCCATTCCTGTGTTTTGGAATGGTATCAAAATCTTTTCAAAAGAAAATGAATATTGTTAAGAGATCTTATCACATGCTTGATTTTATCTCAACAAAATAATTTGTATAGGGCTTACATTTCTCTATAATAAGCAATTCTCAATAATCAGACTCATTCTGATTTTTAATCTCTCCTTAGAATCTCATTAGATTCATATTTTAAAAGTAATTTAAAGGTTAGAGGACTCTGGAGATGAGAGTCAAACTACATTCCATTGTGAATGATTAAAATTATGACTTTCAGGGTTTCAATGCTCTAATAAAAGAGTAGAATTAGTTATTTGTTGAATAATTCTCTACAGAAAGTAGAAATCAGTGTATCTGCCCTAAAGGATTATTAGTGTAGAGAATATAGCATTATATTCAAGCAAAAAAAGTTACACTAATTTTGTAGTTAAAGAAATATTATGGAGGGATCTTTATTCTAAACTGTGCATTCATTTGGTCATGAAAGAGGTTTATTTAATCTCATCTCTGTATAGCCATATACTTCACTAAGTAGGATTTAAAAGATACCATAATCCAAATAATACCTTCTTCCCAAAGGCTTATCATTTGGCCCTTTGAGAAATAATAGTCACCAGTAAAAATCTTGTGCAGGGATAAAGATTAAATGTGAGTTCGTGGGTGAATCTGAGATGCTGTTAAGGTCTGTGTGAGGCCTCCCCTAATGTTCTAATATTTTCCACCATGGAAGTGTTTGTCACAAATCCTACCAACCATTGAGAATTCCTAGCTTGGTGAGTAATTATCATGGAGAGGGAGACCTGAATTACTGACTTTTTTAAGGTAATTATTTTTTTAGGTAGGAAGGAGAGTTCTTAGGAACTAAAATAATATTGGTAACCAGGGCTCAAAGCAAGGTATACTTTGCCTTCAAACACATTTGATAAATTACAGCATGGGATCCTTACCTGTCAAACTTACCTATGAAACCTCACTCTGAAGCCTTGTCACCATTGAGAAGTCCTACTTTCTGCTGTACTTCTTAATTTAGTCTT
>PVIU01024650.1:0-25208 GCA_004026605.1 Ondatra zibethicus
TTCAGGTTCTGGGTCAAGTGACAAAGCTCAGTGTGGGCTCTGTTGGTGCTAGTAAACCTTTCTGGTTGTTTGTTCTCTCTACAGTGGGTTCCTGGTGCTGTGTTACTGAGGCCTTGGTAAGAGCTGCCATGTTTTGTACTCCAGGCTCACTTTGTCCTACCTCCTACCTATTCCCTAGAGGGTATTGTCTACTTGACCTCAGGTGGATCCAGTGCTGTGGCTAGAGGTCAACTCTAGGACAGGCTCCTTCTACTGTTCCAGGCCAACTTTTATCCTAGGATAATGTCCCCTGGTCCCCTCATGTAAATCACTTGGTGGATAAGCCTACTGAATTGTCAAGGAATAACATCCTGCTGTGATTCTCCTCAGGAATGAACCCTGCTGGTTAGAACTTCCTTTCCTTTCAACTTAGTACTGGAAGATGAGTCACCAGATTCAATATTCTTAATGGTCCTGGGGCCTTTTTACAACTTTAGATTGTAGGAATAACAATTTAAAAATGGCACAATCCTTTCAAGCTAATCCTCCGCCCCCCCCCCCCAAATTGATTTTCAGAGAAGCCCAGATGTCCTGAAATACTGATGAGCACAGTGTAATGGGCTAACTTCAAATATAAATTGCAGCCCCTGGGCCTAGCTGCCAAGTTCAACAGACTGCACAGCAACAGGCTGTTGTGCTTGGATCAAGAGGATCTGAGTCTTGAGGCAGCCTTGAAACACCAATGATTTTATTATGAGTAAAATTAATTCAATGGAATTCTATTGAAACTTCAAGGGGTTGGAGAGAGAACTCAACTTCTTTAGTCCACACACAAGATTTGTCCTGATTCTCTCATTAACTTCCTCACTCCAACTTAGTCCAAAAGAAAATTCTAGTGAAGACCCAATTAACATGTAGTTTAAGACAAAAGAAAACGAAGCACTGAAGGCTCCACACCTAACCTAGGTGAATACTAAGAAAAGCTTTTCCCAGCTCTTAGTGAAGCTCAAACTTTGAGAAGATTAACTTTTCCTTACAGAAAACTTATTTACTATCTCAGAGGTCACCAAAAACTGCAGATCCTTAATCTCCTAATAGTTTCTTTTAAGTTCCTGACTTTTATTGGTCCTAACAATTATTCTAAATTTAGATTTTTATTGGCTAGGACCAATAAAAATCCACATTCAGAGTAAATTGGACTACATCAAACAGAATTTTTGCATCACTCACAGGGGGATGAAAGGTCTTCACCATGAGACTCTGGACAGAAATGCCTTAAAGCTTCATGTCTGAATTTCAGTGCTTGCTCAGTCTAAATCTTGACAAAAGCAAATACCAGAAATTATCAGAAAGGGATAAATAAGGGTGAGATGGCAATATAGATCATAATAAAATGAATACTGATAAAACACTTTTACTGAATTCCTACAGTGTGGTTAATGTACCCCCACCCACAAGATATTTTACTATCCTCAATGCAAGCCTGTGAGAGGTGTTATTACTTCTGTCAGAAATAGAAAAGAGGAAGAGTCTGGGAAGATGGATTTTAAACAGCTTATTAGTAGACTTATCTTTTCTGTGTGAGGTTTTTCTCCTGAGGTGCCTGGGCTGAAAATGCTAATGTTTTAGTTGTCTACACACCTAGGTATGTGCCAGGAGATGGCATACTCTCTGAGGATGGTGCAATACTTTGTCTCCTTCATGCTCACCTCAGTGATAAGATACTTATTATTATCCCTATACCCTGGGAAGAGTTGTTTCACAAAGAAAATGACCATGCTGCTTGACTAGGTACAACTTAGCTATTTTAAGAGCTGGCCATCTAGGGGCCGAAGAGGCGGCTCCTAGTTAAGAGCACTGGCTACTCCTCCTAAGAACTCAGGTTTGTCTCACAGCAGACACACAGCAGTTCACAAGCATTTCTAACTCCAGTTTCAGGGTATTCGAGGCCCTCTTCTGGCTTCCATGGGCAACAGGCACACAATTGGTACACAAACATACCTCAGGCAACATTCATATATATATAAACTTTTCAAAAAGCTGGCAATTTTAAAACATAAAGAAAATGAGAAAATATTGGGTACAGGCTATTTGACAATATGATTTATTCCATCATACCAATGAGATCAGAGTCACAGCAAAAGGTCACAGGCTTTTTGCTGATTTGTGACAAAAAAGATGTGTTAAGCTTAGTTTGGGTAAATCATAAGGCCTTGTCCTTTCCAGTCCTTAAACTCTGATGATGGAGTAGTTGTTAGGATTTATATCCTTTAATCCCAGCACTTGGAAGAGGCAGGTGGATCTCTGGGATGGAGGCTAGCCTGGTCTACAAAGGGAATTCTAGTACAGCTAGGGCGACACAGAGAAACCCTGTCTTGAAAAACTGAAAACCAAACCAACCAAACAAACAAAAAAAACTGAGACCAAAACCCTAACAACCATAAGACAGCAGTAACTTAAATCTGTTGTAATTAAAGGCAGATTTCCTTCTTGTTTCTTTCCTTTTGGTTTTGGTAGTGCTATGGACCAAATCCAGGTCCTTACTCTCGTAGGGAAATGTTCTACTACCAGCTCCTAAAAGGTACACTTTGTATGTTATTGGTGGGCTTAGTATAATTATCCATTTAAACAGGAAATTTCTAAGCATGATATTTGACAGTACATCTGTACATGCTCACAATCCCTTTCTTGCCGTGGCCAGGATGGTGCATGTCTTCCTGCTCTTAAGTCTATCTGGTGTTGAAAGCAGAGCAGAGACCATTGCCAGAATAGACAAAAGGGCTGCAGGGGTGCCCGAGGCCAGAGCCCAGACTGCCTCAGCAGAGTTGCCTTAAACAGTTCAAAAAATGAAAGGTTTCTCATGAGGTAGATTGCTGAAGAGGAACTCTTGTACACAAGGCTCTGTCCTGAGACTTGTACCCTGTGTCACCTCTTCTAGAGAATACAGAATAAAACTACTCAATGTTTCCACAGAATTAGGCTCAGGCCTCTTTTGGATGAGAAACTTGACCAAGACAGACACAGGTCAGCTGGGTTTTCTTTGCACTTCATGTAACACAGACTCATTTTATTCTTTGATTTACCACAAACACATCTTTGCAGATGTCAACAATGAACCAACACAAATTTAAACTGCAATCTCCCTTGAACATTACTGCATAGAAAGCACTAAGAGAAAAGGTTTCCACAGAATGTTTGGTATGAAAATAATCTGTATTATACTGATAATTTATCTCTTAGAAAAAAGCACAGAGGGTGACTCTGCAGTCTCATAGGGCAAGGATAGAAATAAAAATGTGCTAGATAAAGCTGCAGTGACATCTCTAAGCCCTGAAACATCAGTCCATTGTTTCCTAGCAGGGAAGCTATATTAGACATGCAGGATTAAGGAAATAATTCACGAAGTTCCTTGTTTGGCTACAGCAAATCCAGATGGTTTAAAATTGAAAAATAAGATTGAATGATGTTTTTATTTGTACTCTTAATAAATCTTGAGCATGAAATTAAAAATATAGAAACCCAGAACTATAGTTAGTGGGCTAAGAAAAATGCTGACATTTAGCAAGAAAAAACAGTTTTATCAGATGAGTCATAAGTTACATACACTTGGATGCCATTATAGATCCAACCACTCTGTTTCTACAGAAAGTACAAATTTGAGCTGAGGTGTTTCAGGAAGTGTTCCTTGGCATTGTGTGGAATGACAGAATGACTTATAGAAAAAAAGAGATTTGCATTATTTTCTTATTCTCATTCTTCAGAGTGCAAGTCTAAAGTCCATACTTCTTTAGATTCTATTGTTAGAATGTTTGAATTATTGATTTGTGATTTCACAAAAAGTAGTTAAATAAATTTTGGGTTGGGAAAAAGTCAAAGTTTCAAATAATTTCTGAAATGCTCTCACACATACTTTTGGAATTTTATATTATATCTTTACAGGAAGTGGTACTTCTAATACTATTATAAAATCAGAATACTGATAATTCTGAAAAGCACTGAAGATGCTGTGTCCTATAGTGCCAAATATTCCGGCAAGATTTAATTCTTTATGTAAGATATGTCTCATATCTATCTCAATAATATTCAAATTTGATTTGATCTTTAATATACAGTAAAATTAAATGTATAACAAGAAATTATTTTTAATTTCTTTATGAATTAATATCAGTGTCTGAATTGTGTACCTATTTTATATTCCTATATACTGGGAACCATAAATTAGTTCCTTGGGCAAGAAAGAGTCACAATTAAAAAAAGCTTAAGAAGTCATGTTCCAGAATTGGTCAGTGAGACCACACAACAGTGAACCAATTCATTTGCTAAGATTATGTTCTGCTATAACAGAGGAACCCTGAAATCTCTGCTTTATTATGGCCCTGTATACCATCGATGCAGTTACCTATATAAGTGACATTAGTTGCCACATTAAAAAAAGAAAGGAGTGACATGACTTTAATATTTTTAACCAAATATATCTAAAATATTGTTTCAATTTTTATAGTTCATATTTTACTTATTTATTTTTGTCTTTGAAATACAGTACAATGTATATTTTACATTTACATGTCACCAGACTGACCTTATTTTAAGTGTATAATAGGCAAAGCTGGCTGTGATTACAGTGCTGGAACTTGAAGGCAGTCCCACCAAAGAGCATACCTTCTCTATTCTTGCTCTTGGTTCAGCTTGAGTCACACATATTTTTAATTATTTTATGATTCATGCATAAAGCTTTTTTGTCTATATGCATGTCTGTGCACCATATGCTTGTGTAGTGCCTATGATGGTCAATACAGACTCTCTGATTCCCCCAGGGACTGAAGATACAGGTGGCTGTGAGCTATCATGTAGGTCCCAGGAAATGAACCCAGGTTCTCTTCAAGAGCAACAAGTGCCTAAGTACTGAGCCAACTTTTCAGGTCCCCAGCTGGATATTTAAAAAACATATTCCATGTGTTGACTCAGAGGTCAGGGCTCTTTTAACCTGTCAATCTTTTTACATCTAGGGTCTCAGAGACTTCCATTTCTAGTCAATGAACAGGAAAAGAGAGGGAGAAGAAAGCATTGAAATGATCATTGCCATTCTGATCTAAATAATTACCAGGAAATACTTCTGAGGGAACAGTCCAAAAGAAAAACCTGTGATGGCTAATCTTGATTGTCAATTTGACATCTCTGGGAAGAGGTTGCTGCCTGTTTGAGTTAAGTAGTGTGCTTCCTATGGCCTGAAATCAGCAAGGGATCAAAAAACCCTTCTACTGGCTTCTACTGTGACAGCGGGACTGACATATTCCAAAAGAAATATTACACTGTGGAATTATTATAATTAAGACAATATATCAATAATTCATGCATTTATTATTTATAATGATTTAAAAATAATTCTACTGTAAAATAAAACAAAGGAAAGAATGACTATTGATTCCTCAGAAAGAAATCAGAGAGCTGACTGACTATGGTGTTTATGACGCTTGAACTGACACACTACAGTCTTCCCATTGCTCCACCACTCACTCATAGTGATGGATCCACTAGCAAATACAATCCTGCAGTTACTTATGACTCTCCACACTCAATTGGGCAAAACAAAATGGAAGTTCCCCACTTAATAAAAACAAAAGGCTAATAGACTTGAACATTTACTGCATTTTTGGGGGCATACTTTAGTCTCCTCCTGGCCAAGTTGCTATCATATAAATCAGACCCTTAAGTTATCATTGTTATAGTAGCAATAAAAATAATAATAAAAGTACTGTGAGGTCAGAAAATGTCAAGAACAGACAGAAAAATGGGAAAGGCATAAAACAAAGTAGCAAAGACCAATAAGGATTGTGAGAGTTCAGGTACTGTACCTCCAAGTGTACTCAGCAGGAGGAAGCCACCACTGCTGTTTTATTTAATGAGCCTCCATGTAAATCCTAGCTGCTAACCATGCCACAAGTCCATCTTGGAGCACAAGAGGCCCCTTCTCATTGGTGTTCTGACCAGCCTGCATGAATGGGAAGTTCACTTAAAATAACAGAAAAAAACAGGCCTTGAAATAGTCATTTGGCTTTAAGTTGCCTGTTTTTACCTTAATTGTTTTGACTTTTTTTGCAAAACAATTAACATGTAAAGTCTCTCAGTACAGATATATGAAAAAGGAACAGCTAGAGAGCCGAGCATTCTTATGGGGGTGGAGGTGGGATAAACTTATTTTCCTGGATACCAAAGAAAGAATTTATAACTAGAATCCAAAAGCTGTTCAAAATGCTTGACTAGAGAAAAGAGAATATTACTTGAAATGTCTTTCTTGTGGTATCCCTTCACTTAAGGTCTTTGTGGCTGCCATGGTTTTAAAGCAGAATATGCATAGAGGACTGAAATGCAGATATTTGTTGGTGCCTCAGGCTGGGCTAGTAGAGTTGGGATGGGGGGCAGCACAGAGGAGGAGAAGGTGGCCTTGGGGCAGCTGGGCCAGAGGCCCAGTTTTGATTCACACTCTTGTCTAACCTTGACAGGATGCTTACCCTCTCTTTCAGCCATCTAGATGTCAGGTTGGATACACAGAGGTCAGAACAGGTAATGAGGAAAGATTTGGAAAATAAAGGCAGGAGTAGGCACTGAGGAAATTGTTACAAGGCATGGAGACAGAGCATGGACTAGAGAGGAGCAAGGCCACAGTCTGCATGGTTCTGTGTGATCAAGACATCAAGAAATTCTACTAAGCATCTTAGTCAGAGTTCTTACTAGTGCCTCATTTTCTAGTCATGACCATTGGAACCACTGACCATGAGGTTGGATTCAATAGCCAGCTCCTCCGTTCTGTGGAGGTCTAGGCTGACCCCATGTTGCTAGGTATCCCAACTAGATAGGGACACAGTTGGTCTTTTCAGCAAAACCAGTCTTGGTCCAAAAACTACCAGCTCCCACCATGACCTGAAAAAGATTATTCAAGAAATTTCAAGAAGTTACTTACTCTCTGTCAAAAGAACTAGGAAAGAGGCCAAATGACAATGATAATGATGATGATGATGATGACAACAATTCTTTTTTGAGATAGAGTTTTGCCATTTTCAAGAAAGCTTCCGATATGTCAGTATTTGGGGCATGGACTGACAATAACCCCCAGCTTTATGGACACTCAAGTTCTTTTTTATATAAATTAGCAAAGAGAGATGTATGAAGGTTAAGAAACCCATGCAGGGCCAATGCAGAACAATGGCAGAGTTGGCTTTCATACTTAGTTGTTTGGCTTAAGAACCTAAACTCTATTAATAGTCTAGAAGCAAGCCAATGCACTCACTGTGGGAGGAAGAGGGCTGGGTGTTGGGAGTACAACATGAACGTCCTGGCAGTCACATTCCAGGGAGAACAGGAATGTTCAACACTCAGGATTGCCTTTCCAATGGAAAAGATGAAAAACCTGTTCTTCCATCAAGAAAGCTGAGATTTGGAAGTGATTAATAGCCTGGTGATCTGCATTATCTGTTGGGCCAGGCCACATCAAGCTTCTACAATCAGGAGGGGAAGTGGCTAGTAATCTAAAGGAAGTGGCTAGTAATCTAAATGACCCTTACAGCCAGGGGCTCCCACAAGCTCCCTCAACCAGGACTGGAGATACCTACCAAGTCTAAATTACCCTTGCATTATCTGTATAGCCAGAGGCTCTCCCAAGCTCCCACAACCAGGACCAGAGGTGGCTAATAGCCCAAATGACCTCTGCGTTATCTGTATGACCTAGACCTGGTCAGGTCCTTCCTTAGGCCCTTAAGCTAGTACAGATAGCCTATCTCTAGAACCCATCTTCTTGGAAGAAATGACTGGTACCCTGAGTAAAGTTTTGCTGTAATTACACTTCCTTGTTCATCTAGGATGGTATTACACCTTGAAACTTTTTTCCAAATTACACTGTGTTTAAATTTGTTGGTAATAAATCACTTGGCATCAGACTCCCCAAGTCTGAACCAGGTTGACAAAGTTAAAACAAAAAAACAAAACAAACAAACCCCAACAACAACAAAATACTGGCTTGTCTACCTGTTTGAAAGGAGACAATTTTGGAAGTCATATTCTCTAGGAAATTTCCAAATTTTCCAAAGTGTACAAGTTTTTTATAGTAGTTATAACCAAAATTAAATGTTGCAGGATATTTGATCACATTGTGTGAAAGGTGCCTTCTGGTTGGTTTAATAAAGAGCTTAATGGCCAATACCTAGGCAGGAGAGATTAAATGGGACTTTCAGGGAGAGAGAGGAACTGGAGAAGAATCAGAGGCAAGGGAAAGACATCAGACAGACATGGAGAGAGTCAGACACACAGAATAGAGGAGAGGTAAAAAGCCAAAAACGCCATATGACAGAACATAGACTAGTAGAAAAAGGTTAATTTAAGTTAAAAGGGCTATTTGGAAACAAGCCTTAAAATGGCCAAGATTTCATAAGTCTCCATGTCATTATTTAGGGGCTGGTAGTCTCAAGAAAAAGGAAGTCTGACTACAATTAAATCTGAGTTTTCATTTATATTTACAGGTAACAAGGACTGTGTGTGTGGTTTTAAACGAATTTTCGATTCATGAAACCCCCATTTCACCTCTTGCGGCAGGATGAACATGGCCCCTCAATTGCTCTGCACTTTAATCCTCAAAGTAGTGAGAATGTTATTTCATATGACTAAAAGGGATTTGCAGAAGTGAGAAAGGATTTTAAGTAGGAGAGATGATCCTAGTTGTCTTGGAAAGCCCAATGTTATCTGGAGCTGTAAGAAGCTTGCCAGGGTCAGCAGGGTAGAAAAGGCAAAGGAATGACTGAAGCAGAGGGTGAAGGATGTACTGTGAATAATGCTGGAAAAAAACAAGGGAACAGTCTCCTCTAGAACCCCAGGGTGTATCCAGCTCTGCTATAGACCTTGGAATATGCTTGTGAGATCAATTTGAACTTCGAACTTTCAGAACTGCAAGCTGATAAGTTTGTCTGTTTGTAAGGGTGGGAGGGGATTCTGGTGGTGATATGGGTCATACCTAGCACCTGGATGTCACAGGCTACGTACTACATTATATATCCTAAGCTCTGTGCTTCTCTTAGCCTGCTTGGGTTGCCCAAACAATATAGCTTACATTGCGTAGCTCAGTAAAAGGTATCAAAAAGTTAGTTTTTTACCACTTTATCAGTCTAACATTTCAAGATCACATGGCTAGCTGCTAGAGGGTTC
This sequence comes from Ondatra zibethicus, assembly GCA_004026605.1. Classification (NCBI taxonomy): domain Eukaryota; kingdom Metazoa; phylum Chordata; class Mammalia; order Rodentia; family Cricetidae; genus Ondatra; species Ondatra zibethicus. The sequence goes on from PVIU01024650.1 coordinate 9,169, forward strand.
CAGTAAAAACCCTCTTCTTGGTAAATAGCCTTCTTTGTGTCCTCTTACAGTATGTCTTTGATTGTCTCTGAAGGCTTCTGACAAGGCCATTGATCTCGTTATGTAGGCCCCCACCTTCATGAACTCATTTAAATGTACTGTCTAAAGGATCCATCTTCAAATGCTGTTTGACTGAGAGTTAAGGCTTTATTATATAAATTTGGGGGAGAAATACAATTCAATCAAAAACAATGATATTTTGAATCACTAAGTTTATGGTAATTAATTATAGCAGTAATGAGAAGTCAATGCCCTTCCATCTTTTAATAAAATAGATTAATTCTTTCTAGAATAAAATGTACATCTTAGTGGTTTAGTAAAGGCAAAGGTTGAACTTAAGTTTCTTTACTGTTGTCTATGTTACTATATTGTATTAACTGAGTTTAGAATTATAGTGTATTTTGTAAGATAGCATATGCTATCATAATCTAGTCATATTTATTTTAAAATTAATTTTTAACCTAACTAAAAAATTACATGTACATACTATAAAAGTTAACAGTGCTAAGCCTTAATAAAAAACCTTTTCTTTGTTTCTTTTACCCTGTAGAACTTTCAAGAGTCCCCCTGTAACATAATTTTGCTAAATGATATATCTACTCTATTTGTCCTGATTAATTTATTTATATAATGATTATTATCTTCCTAGTGAAATATTAAGACTTTTTTTTAGCATTCACATACACCCCTCCCCTTAAAAGGCATTTCTCTCTTATTCTCATGTTTTTGTTAAGTCTATATTCAGAGTAGCAACTTTTAATTTCTAAGTATTGCTTACTCCCAAATCACATAGCATATCATGGTGTTTCTCTTTCATTTAAAAAACATATTCCTGTTTCCATGACTCTTAGAATGGTAGGAATTTTTTATTTTAGTTTTCCTCTACATCAGTTTTCTCATATCTTCTAATTTGCTATAAAATACATTTGTGCATAATCTTCTATGTCCTTAAACCCATCAGAGAATCATTTTATAATTTTTAATCTCCTGGAGATATCAAATCCTTTACTTTTAATACTGAGTGTTTGACCCAGGTCTGAAGCTTCTGTCTTTTTGGAATACTCTTTAATGTCATTCTCAGAGTTTCCTTTTCTCTGAGTTATCTCAGTTATTCCTGGTTATTATTTTTACTGGCATTATTCCCTTGTATAGTGTTGTATATTCTTGAGTAGCTTTTCCAGAAAAGTATAATGAAGTTTATCACTTTAAAATAATTTCTATTTGCAAATATCAGTTTAAAATTTCAGATTAAAAATCATTGCCAAAATGATTTTGTTTTGCTGGCTTCTCATTCAATAATACAATGCTATATTTGCTCTTGATAATTTTTTGGATATGATATTTCTAGAAATTTAAAAGTTTTTCTGTTTCTAATGGTGAATTTCACAGTAATGTTATTAGCTAAGAAATCTGTGTTCATTCACTTCATTGAGTATTCTCTAGCTACTATTATCTCAAGATTCATAATATTTATTAATAATAAGATAATATTTATTCATAATCTTGGAGATTTTCTTTAAAATTCATTTAATAATTTCATATTTTCCATTTTCTTTCCTAAATTTTTGTGATTTAAATTATCTTAAGTTGTATTTATTATTGTATGTTTATGAGTGATGTATATGTGGGCATACATGTGGCACAGTGCATGTATGGAGGTCAGAAGGCAATTGTGGGAGTCAGTTCTCTTCTTTAATGTTTATATGAATTTTTGAGAACAAACTTAGGTCAACAAACTTGTCTAGCAAATGTCTTTACCCAATAAGCTATTTGTCCAGCCCTCTGTATTATTATTATTAGTTTTTTTGAGATATGTTCTCTCATGTAGCCCATGCTCTCATGTAGCCCAGGCACTCATGTAGCCTTGAATTTCTTATATAGCAAAGATGACTCTAAATTCCTTATTCTCCTGCCTCTACCCAAGTTCAGGGTTTTCAGGTGTGCATCAGGACACTCCAATCTCTCAGGGAATTCTTATAAAATGCTTTCAGTCCTCGCCATTTTCTGCAGTCCTCAGTAGTCTTTAGTCTTCAGGCCATTCTTAATTCTGTTCATGTGTATCCTTGTGACTTCCCAAGGTCTCTTTTCAGAGCACTGTAGCGAATTTCCTGGGAATTCTCAAGTATCCTATGATCTATACTAGTCTTAAAAATCTTGATAAAATGATGTAATTTCAAGATGGTTTTAGGAAACATGAGAAAATTCAAGGGGCACAGATACGGGTAAACCTAAGTCTAAGAGTTCTAGCTGACTTCAGAACAGTTTTAAGAAATTTAGGTAAACTCATAAATTCTCTTTTAGGCAAATGTGAACTAGAATAGGAAGATATAAACATTTCCTTGACATAAGTTCATGAGATGAAATCTGACTTAGGACTTAAGCTATTTATGAAGTTGTGAATGGTATCAACTCTAGGACATCTGTATATTCTTGAGCCATCCCAGAAAATGTTGGGGCTGCCCTCTGTGCAGAGATGCTTCTCACTTTAAAATGGTGCAAATGCCATCAGTTTCCTCCACATTCTACCTGGAATTTTAGATTTCTTATTTTGTGTAGTATTCCTTATAAACTTCATATCCATATAAATGTGGTGTAAGAGTTCCTTCTGTATTTCTGTTGCTTTCATTGGTTGAATAAAGAGACTGACTGCCTTGGCCTTTTGATAGGGCAGCCCTTAGGTGGGGGGAGTAGACAGAACGGAATTCTGGGAGAGAGAAGGCAGAGTCAGAGAGAGCCGCCCACCATGAAGCTGCCAGGTTAGACATGCTGAATCTTTCCCAGTAAGCCACGACTCGTGGTGTCACACAGATTATTAGACATGGGTTAAACGAATATGTGAGAGTTAGCCAATACGAGGCTAGAACTAATGGGCCAGGCAGAGTTTAAATGAATACAGTTTCTGTGTAATTATTTTGTGTATAAGCTAGCCGGGCGCCAGGAATGCAGCCCTCTCCTCTTTACTACATAAACTCTCTACTAGCACATCTCACCTCTCAGAGCTTTTCTAAAATGACCCTGACTTAAAAGCAAAAATGTTTGACAGCTTGGTATCCCAAAATGAAATGATATCTTTATTTAGATAAAAGCATGATGTTCCTGAGTCTAGATGGAGTTCCCAAAAGATGGTAGGAGATGAAATGATAGGAGGGGGTTTTTAGGCTTATGTGAGACTGGTTTAATTTTAAATGGAAAGAAAACAGTGACATTAGCCCCTAAAGAAAGATGGGGATTCAGCAGGGCACGGGGGCCCATAACTTTAATTTTGCTATTTTGAAGGCAAAGGCAGGTGGATCTCTTTGGGTTTTGAGACTCCATGCCTGACATGACTATGCAAAGAGACTGTCTCACATTAAAAAACAAATCAATCAATCAATCAAACAAACAAACAATAAAAACCGAAGTAAGCAAGCAGGTAGAAAAGCACATGTTTTTCACAGTAGAGCAAATTCAATAAGGAAAGTGCTTACCAGCCACTTTTCCATGCTGGTACCCACACAGTGGGTGATAAACTCATGGAAATGTCCACAGTTAAACAGATACAATCCCAATTGTGCTTGATCATTCATAACTACTCTGCGGATGACTGCTCAGTTTCAAATGTTCTCTAAAAATCACTTCACTGAGACAAACCTTGTGCTATACAAGCTGAAGTGACACAGGACATTTAAATAAACAGGGACATCTGCATCTGGAATTCTATGAATTACCCTTTTCTTTTATTTGGGGGTAGGGTGGATATCAGACCAGGAATGCATGCTGGGCAAGTGGTCAATCACTGAGACACATCCCACCACTTCCCCAAATGCTCTTAGCAATCAAGCCATTTTAGGGTTTCACAGTTGATGCTCTCTTGGGAATTTGCCTTGGGATAACACAGCCCCTCAAATTTATTTCAATTGTGAAATATTAAATTCATGAATATATTTGCTCCATGGTGACATAATAATTAACTGATTACCATATTATTTCAATTAAAATAACTAACATATAATATTAATTTGATGTATTTTTCATCCAAAAGCTGCCTTTGGTTTAGAACCAGGAAACTTGGAAGCAGAAAGTCAGGTTTCCCTTCCTCAGCACTTCCTCAGATTTGTTCCCTCTAACCATAGTTTATTTGATATACTCATTGGGATTTTTCAACCTTTTACTAATAACATGTCAGAAACAGTTTTCTTGCTTCTGATGAGAAGTGTTTATTCAAATTGCTCAAGAATGTAGGAAGGATGGTGTGAGTCTATGTACAACAGAGGATTATGACTAATGTTTACAGCTACACAAGGAAAATCCAGGGAATTCACCCTGGGGAAAAGGGATCAGGAATGCCCTCCTGCATATAGGCCAGACACCATCATAGGCTTGACTCTGCTTATGCTTACTTCTTCTGGAGCCTGTTCTTGGGATATCCTAATCTGTCTGGTACAAACACAATGGCAAGTAAGTCAGTACAATCATTATTCTCTTCATCTGGTCACTAACATTCTAAACACTCTTAGATTCAGCAGTTCAGATATGTTACTGTGTTACTCCCTACTAGGTCCTGTGACATAAGTACTATCTCACTTTACAGATGCAGAAAACAGAAGCACAAAGAACTCAGACCTACCTGGCATTTCATAACTTGGAAATTGCAGAGTCAATATCTGTACCTGGGAAGTCTGCTTCCCAGGTTTATGCTCTAAAGGTCAATGACTCCAAAGAACACCAGGGAAGGCTACAGTGGGGACTTCTACATGATTAGAAGACCATGCCCTAACACACACCAGGACAGATTTGCTAGCAGGCCAGAGATTTTATATTCTGGTGACAGTCAGGGCACTGGGGTTTTCTGTTTCAATTTTGTCTCTTAACTCATTTTTTCTGGTTCTAATGCTAGGAATGTCACAGTTATTTCCTGGTTTTACACATTCATAAGTCCTTTTGGAATCAAGCAAATTTTGAACAAAGTAGCTAAAGAAGACCATGCTGCCACATTTCAGCTCTGGTTCCACTCCGTCTGTACTACTGTCAGACAAACATTCTTTCTGTAGTTCCAGAAACTTCAATAACTGTTATTACATAGTGAGGGAGTTCAGCCTTGTCTAAATTTGATTTACTGTTTTATTTTGTTTATTTTATTTCTAATTGCATATCACACACACACACACACACACACACACACACACACACACACACACACACACACCCTTCTGTCTTTAGGGAAAGGCTTTAGGCCTATAGAAGCTCCATGGAAAAACTCACTTTCACATGGTAAGTGATATAATGGATAAAAGCACCCAAATTTTAAAAGAAGTACAAAGTCAATCTTTTATGCTCCTTGTTCTTGTACAAGATACCAAGTCTGCCAAAGCAGAAGTCCTGTGTAGGCCTCTGGTCTCTGTGAGAGTGCCTGGCTATACTAGGGCTGAAATGTAGTGAGGAGTGTATAGGACTCTTATAAGAAGCAGCAAACAATCCTCTCCTCTAGCAGCTCTAAACATCTAATACTCCCTTTCTTTGAGTGTGTTATGAATTTGGGATCTTCCAGATGAATGTCCTGTAAATGTCAAACAGAGGAGGGCATTATAAAGTTCTGCTTGCTAACACATTCTTTGCAATTGGAGCCCCTCCCCCCCCCGCCTTTTTTTGGCAGTTGACACCCTCTGGGAGTAAGCAGCAGTTTTGTTGACACCCATACTTTGAGTGTGAACTATAGACTTTGACACATCAATAGCAACACAAACCTGCACTTTGCTTGCTTCAAAACATGCTTCTTAAGGGTGTAGCCACATGAGTTTTGCCAGGCAATAAGCAGAACCCACTTAGAAATGCCCTACTTCTGTCATACATACAGTATTCAGGCTGGTAACACTCCATGACCAACCGGACACATTCAGTGGCCACTACCGATTTCTAAATTAAAATCCCTAAACTTTCACTCCTGTCAACCCCCAGGATACCTTGCAGGACAAAGAAGAGCTGGAGAAGTGACAGAGAGCAAAGACCTGTGATGGAAGGCAGGCAGGAAGATGGATAGTCAGGACCAGGATGCTGCCCTTTCGATGAACATGTGCTGAAAAACAGATTTTCTTTAAAATCTTGGACTTAGTGTGAACCCAATCCCTAATGATAAATGTGAATGCCTAGATACAGAGCTGGCTGAGAACAGCTATGAAGGCATAAGCTTTAGTATGAAGTGCTTTAGAAGAAAGTGAGGCACATTATTAAGGTCTCAACCTTAAAGCATTTAAGTCAGTTAACTAAGATCTGATTTTGCCTTGAAATTGTGATAACTCTGATCAGAATATTAAAAAACAGCTATTTATATATTTGCTTTATTTCTTGTATGTATGCATATATCTGTACATATGCCACAGCATGTTTATGGATGTCAGAGGATAACTCACAGGACTCAGTTCTCTCATTCCACTATGTGAGTCCCAGGGATTGAACTCAGGCCATTAGGCTTGATAACACTGTCTTTATCTGCTAAGCCATCTCACTATTCCAGGAACATTTTTTTAAAAGTAGATATTGATTACTTTTTTTACGATAAAACACCTTGATCAAGGAAACTTATGAAAGAGTTTAATTGGGCTTATGGTTAAATAGGATTGAGTCTATGATATCACAGTGAAGGCAGGGCAGCAGGTGATTTGAGCAGCACTTACATCTTGGCCCACAAGAAGGAGGCAGAGACAGAGAGCATACTGGGGATAGTGTGAGTCTTTCAGTATTATTATTATTATTATTTTCCTGATTAAGTTTTGATCATGCAATGTATTTTGATTGCTTTTATCCCTCTCTAAACTCTTCCCAGATCCTCTCTCCCTCCCTGTTTTTGCTGTCTCTCAAAAACAAAAAATAAAAAAAAAAAACAAAACCCCTATGAAAATGAAAATCAAAATAAGCAAAAGACATTAAGACAAAAATATGCCACAACAAAGCAAAACGAGTGAAACAAAAAGTTCACAAAATAACATGGAGTTTGTTTTGTGATGGCAACAAAACAATTAGTTAATCCTGGGCATGGGCCTGCCTTGGAGTATTGTTGATATAACCAGTGATGCTCCATTGTAGAAAACTGACTTCCCTTTTGCCAAAGGTAATCAATTGTAAAAAACTTCTTGATTAGAGGTGCGACCCCATGTCCAGTAACCCTCCCAGTGCTACAACCTAACCGGCTTGAACCTGTATAGGTCTTGTGCATGCTACACAGTATCTGTGAATTCATATCTACATCAGTCCTGTTGTGTCTGGATGAGACTGTCCTTGGAGTCATCCAGTATCTTTTGTCTTTACAGTCTTTCCACCTTCTCTTTCACATAGATACCTATATGAGGGAGAGGGGTTGGATGAAGACATCCCATTCAGGACTGAGTGTTCCAAAGTCTCTTACTCACCGCATATTGTCCATTTGTGGGTATCTGTGCCAATTTCCATCTACTACAAGAAGAAGCTTCTCAGATGTGAACTGGGCAAGGCACTGATCTATGGGTACAGCAGTATGTCATTAGACATCATCTTGTTGCTATGTTTCTTCAGCAAAATAATAAATGAGGTTTTCCCATAGGCCCATGACCAATCTAGTCTCAGATTTTTGGTCACTTCAGCAGGGTCCGGTATGAGTTTCATATAATCCAGTTTTAAAAAGTGGTTGGTTACTCCCACAACATTTGTGCCACTATTATACCAGTATATCTTGCAAGGCTTGTAGTTGAGTGATATAGAAGATTACTTTTCCCCCTGGCAGTGAGTGAGTACTTTCCAGCACCATGAATGATAGTCAATAGAGGTGAAACTTCTAGCTAGGCACCAGTACAACTTGTCAGTGTTTCATGTATCTTTTGAAACCTCAAAGCCTGTTCATGTGACACGCCTCCTCCAAGACCTTACCTTCTAATCCTTTCTAAATAACTTTATAAACTGGGGACCAAATACTCAAACATAGGAGACACTAGGGGCCATTCTCATCCAAACCAACATGGTAGGAAAATTATGATCAAGTCATACTTTCATTTTTATTCATTTTATGGATATGTGTATGTTTATGTGCACACACCTAGCACATATATAGCACATGTGTAGTGGGTGGTCAGAGGACAACTTAAGGATTTATTTATCTCCTTCTACCACGTGGTTTCTAGGGATAGAACTTGGGTCTTCAGGCTTGGGGACAGATACTTTTGCTTGCTTAGCCATTTTACTGACCCTAAGACCCTAGGAGGTTAAGGAGATGAAGGTGAACTGGTAAGATATAAGAAGGAAGGGGATTAGATTCAGAGAAAAGACTCTAGAAAGATGGTTCTGGAGAAATGCACATTCTATGCACTAATAACCATTACCATAACTGACAGGCATAAGGAAAGTTCAAGATGAGGACTACCAAACCACCTTCAAGTACTCTATGACTACATGTGCTGATTAGAGGACACCCTCTCTGAATAGACAGAAACACTGCTGTGTCCTTATATTTACATGGGCTGGAGATTAATTAAGGTCTACAAATTCTTCATGGGTTCTTCTAGGTCATGCATGCCCCCATTTGTTTTTAAAAATAGAAGTTACACTTTGATGAGATTCCCTAGGTTAGTTCTAGAAGAGAGAAGACAAGGAGAATGATCATGAAGTCAGCTTCTTGGAGCTGCCTACACCCTCTCTTTTCCTCTCATTCAGTGTTTGTTTTTGGAAACCATTCCATATGAATGTTAAGGTCTTTATCATAAAAGTAAAGGTGTTCAATTTAAGTAATGGGATATCTAGAAATAATGAGTCTTTTGGTTCTGAGGAGCCTGGGTGTGAATTCAGCAACCACAGGTTTGTGTTTACAATGCAGACCGCAATACTGGTCCTTTGGCAAAGTCCTTAAGACTCAGTTTCCTCATCTGTAAAGGTGGAAAATAATAGCAGCTTTTTTCAGGAAAGCTATTGTGAGACCCATAGTTCTGTGGATTTTTACTGTCATTAATTTCTTCAAGGTACTGCACTGAAATCAGCTCTTCTGGAGGGGTAAACAGACACAGTAACTTGACAGCAATGAAATAAATAGAAGTAATTCTGAATCTGAATGCAGTCACAAGTGTGGGCATCCAAGGACCTAGTCCCACAAAAGGACATTCTGTTATTAGAGGCAACTCTTGGGAAGAACAGAGGAAGAGAGCTCTGGGGATTGCAAATCCTCAAGTGCATGTCTGGGCTTAGAACTCAGAGGTGATAGATCTCAGCAGCCGGCAGTTGCTGCTCCACACTTGCTCCTAAAAGTGACACTCGGAAGACACAATCTGCTTCCTTGTGCTCCTGGGAATGGCTCAATACTGGTTAGTAGTGAGAACAATGTTCAGTTTCTAAAACCAGTATTCTCTGTAAAACTCTCTCATTCTTTGAGATTTATGTTGAAATTACTTTTCAAGAACAGAGAAGTATGCTTTGTGAGGTAGTCTTTAGGGTAAATTTTCAGCTTGTATTTTAGGTTTATAAAAGCAAGCTCACAAGAATGAGAATGCTATCTTGCTGAAGAAAGCTCAGTACCATACATTTTGTTGTTGCTGTTGTCCAAGTTGCTGATCCTGGTAGCTGTTCAGTAGATAATTGCGAACAGTTTTGTTGGACCATGAGTATCAGAGATTCATACCCTTTGAACAGAACTTAATGCAGCAATAAAGGTTTATTGCTGTATAAAGCTGTCCAGCTGGAGTGGAAGCAACCCACAATATTTTCCATGTAAAACCTACTCACATGATGCTGTCCCAGTCCCACTTCACTCTCATCAGCAGACAGGGCAAATGAAGCATATGTCTGCATGGGAATTTTCTCAGGGCTCATTTCAAGAAGCTAAACAGTCATCACACCTGAGCAAAGGAAGCCTGCCTCCGTGGCAGGCCCATGCAGAAGTGCCACGCTCCAATAATATTGTAGTATGTGCTCTCAGAAAGTCACAGAAGGTAGAGAAGAGTCCTCTATCTTCACAGCAAAATTTCATCTACTTTCTGGATAACACTATTTATTAGCTTTGAGAAGACAATGAGGAAAGATGAGATTTCTGACATTATTGAATTCTACATTCATTTCATATCCATCCATATGTTCATATCCATCTCAGAACAAGGTCCTTGTCTATTGTTACCTGCCCTCCCTTATTAAGGACAGTAAGTCCTATAATGCTGATATGTGCACTGACCTTAAAAAGCTGGCCACTTCCAGCAACAAAGTTGGTATTGGACATTTAAAGCAAATTTTGTTAAACAGAGACTGTATTTGCTTAAATAGGAAAACAGAGATGCAGAATCACTCAAGGAAAAAGAAACAAGAAAATGTTGAACAAGTTTCCATAGCTGAGTCCAATGCAAAATAAAATCTGCTGTGTAAAGAGCTTTGAAACACAAGTCTTCACTTAGGAATGTGAACTGCACATAAATTAACACTGTTGCATTCAGTATACAAATATGCAGATTCTATTTAGTCTTAGGTCTTGCATATAGTTGGTACTCAGTAAATGTTATCTGAACTGAAGGACAAGACAGAATTCCATGAGATCAAAAGGAAAGAAGAAAGTTCCTACAAAGCATGCATTATCTATAATAGGCATATCTCAAACTAATAGGCAGGAAGTATATTTAAAAAATGTTTTTGCTTTAGGTCTAAAAGATTTTCTTTTCTAACTATAAAACAGCTGAAATCATGTCTCTTCAGCCCAACATAATTTCACGCCTAATTTATGGAAATAAAATACGAAAGGCCTCTAAGAAGGAGAGGATAGTGTGACATTAAGGCAGGGACCTGTTCACTGTTGTTTGGCAGCGTCAAGGCAGTGCAGAGGCTGCCCTACAGGGCGGCACAGTGAGATTCCAGCAAAAACATGTGTAGTGTGAGGAGGAGGGGGCTCAACTGAATGAACTTACTGTTACCTTTCCCCCCTCTCACATAAGTCTTTTTCCTGATACTGTCTGAATCTGAAACATCTAATTTAATCCGTTGGAGGGCCAGTCTTCCTTTTATTTCCTGTCTGTACTGTGCAGTCGCCTGTTTCAATTATGACTTTCTCCAGCTCCTCCATTTCTCGTGCTCCAGCTGGCTCAAAGTGCACTTCCTTGGAAGGTAAAATGCACTAACTGTGCTGATCGGAGACTGATAGCTGGAGAGCCACAATATTTAATAGCTGCACTGATAAGGAGGTTTAAAAAAATCCATTTTTGAGCCTAAACAAAAGGATATTATGTAACTGTACATTCAATTAAGATCTAGTTAACTTCTTTTTTCCCATTATGTGGAACCTCACAAAAGCAGCCGACATAATTCATAGTGTTATGGCAAATTTCATCAGCACTGTGCATTTGAGCAATGTTTCCCTCCTGCCTTGCAGTCAGTTACTCCTGATTTGGGAGCAGCTTGGTGCAATTATTTCAAAGCACAGAACTGCGGGACTGATACGGTATTCTTGCAAAACCTTGGCTGGCTAAAAATAAGACTGTTTTGTAGTTAAGAAAGGAAAATAAGTTTCTGGGCTGTAAACACCAGTCAATGTACTTCTTTTCTGCTTTATAAAAACCACAGGTTTTTTTTCCTTCTTTTTTTCCCCCAGCTCTCCTTTATTCATAGCGCAGTTTAATTATAGTTTAATCTCTTTCAGTGAGCAGCCCTGGAGACCTTATTGTTCAGCTACAGTGTTATCAAGGCTACAGCTACAATTTATGGGAAGAAGTAGAGGTTTCTTTTAGAAAAACTAAAATGCTTCCTCCCCCACAAATAAATAAATATAATAGTCACTTTATTACTAACTCTCACTGCAAATTTTTATTAGGCCCCAGAGATGCCAGTCCAATAATTAAAGAAATACCTGTGAGGTGTTGATCAACACTTACTCTGTTTAACTCTACTGGGTCAATAAATCTGCAGGAAAACTTTTAAGTTAACAAGATTGTTTGGGCCTCCAGTTGCTGGGTGGATTTGGTTACATGGAAGGGAAATGAGGTGGGAGAGAGTGGAGGAGCATTCATAAGCAAAATCTAACCCTGCACACGCTGAGCCACAGGATACAGTGGCTGTGCTGTGATTGAGGAAGGAAATTCATCAGTACTTTTCTTCTGCTGCTTTTAGCTCATGTACCATTTAGTGTCTCTGAGTGTGAGTAGACACTATGAAAGAGCTGTCAAAATCCTAGGGGATTCTCTGAAAGGGTAAGTGAAATCTGGTTGTTCACCAAAACAAGCCAGATTCCCCAAGTATAGACCACTACTGTGCTGGAGGTCTGGAGAGAGCTTGTTACTTTTTTTGTTTGTTTGTTTGTTTGTTTGTTTGTTTCTTTTATTGTCCTCATTTTGTAACTGCTTTATGGTCAATTTGATTTAGAAATGCATTTACTCTGAAGAAGCAGGAACAATAAAACTCTGCTTGCAGCTTGCCAGTGCTTATAAGCTCCTTGGAGGGTTTAATCTATCACACCCTACACGGTCCTAATGGAAGACTCTGTAATGCTCTGCACTGCCCTTCAGCCCGAAATCATATCCAGCTAGTGGCTGAAGGCCCCTGCACGCCAGGACCATTTTGGCCTAATATAAGGTTTGACATCACCACTGTAACTTTGTCTCAACACCTCCACTCCTCTTGATACTCTCTGCTTTCCTCATAGATACTTCTAGGATTGTGTGTGGAAACCACAGCCTTTATGCCAAGTTTGCCAGGGAATCTGACCTTCAGAGCACACTGTTCCTCTCAGCTGTTGCCAGCAGTCTGACAGGTGCTTCTTTTACCACAGAGCACTAAAATCTTCTTTAGTTCCATATATGCTTTCACTTCAAATTATAAAATTTGATTTTTACATGTCGTGAGTGTTTTAACTATTTGTGTTTTAAAACTGTAAAAATGCAAGCCCTCCCTTTTGTCTGCGAGGTCCCTGGCCAGCAAGTGGCCCTGCTCCTCGACCAGGAGATCCATCCAGAGGGGTAATTGTGTGCCTGCCTGGCTGACTGGACGTCCCAAGAACGGAGCACAGGCAACTTTCAATCCCCTAAACTTTTTGGCCATTCAGCGGGGCTTCTCCCCGGCTACGGGCTTTCCCTATTTATCCCACCCCAGCTTGCTCCCAAGCACCCCTTTCCATCTGCAGGGTCATAGGATCCCCCAACTCAACCTGCTTCAGGGCTGAGGGTCTGAGGACACAGTGGTGAGTGCAACTGCTGCAGGGGTCTCTTTGCTCCACTGAGCCGGAACCTACCAAGCCTGCCCTCTTGTCTGCAAGGTCCTTGGCCAGCAAGTGGCCCTGCTCCTGGCCTTAGATCCACCACCACAGCCTACTTCAGGGAGGAGAGGATCTGAGAGCCAACTCCAGTGGTGAGGGGACCTAAGAGAAAGCAGAACAAGAAAAAACCCCAAGTACATAGTTAACCACAACAAAGATTGGACCAAGCGGCCAAAACACTTCTGACCGCATTTGAAGGAAGAGATGGGCAGGCGCCAATGCAAGATTTCCTCCAACAAATTGAAAAACAACATGATAACACTGGAATCCATCGAACACGCAACAGGAAGACTTGAACACCCTAATCCAGAAGAAGCAAAAGAAATCGACTTTAAACGCTTATGAAAGTGATAGAGACCATTAAACAGGGTGTGAAAAACTCCTTTAAAGAAATGGAGGAGAAGACTAACAAAAAGTTAGAAGAAATGAATAAATCCATCAAAGATACCCAAGAAAAACAAGAAAAACCAATCAAACAGGTAATGGAAATAGTTTAAGACTTGAAAACTGAAATGGAGGCAATGAAGAAAACACAAACTGAGGGATGGCTGGATACGGAAAATCTGGGAAAAAGAACAGGAACTACAGAGACAAGTATAATCAACAGAATACAAAAGATAGAAGAAAGAATCTTAGACACTGAAGATACTATAGAGGAAATAAACTCACTGATCAAAGAAAACAGCAAATCCAACAAACTCTTAACACAAAACATCCAGGAAATCTGGGACACCATGAAAAGACCAAACCTAAGAATAATAGGGGTAGAAGAAGGAGAAGAATTACAGCTCAAAGGCCCAGAAAATATATTCAACAAAATTATAGAAGAAAACTTTCCCAACCTAAAGAAGGATATTCCTATGAAGGTACAAGAAGCATAACGAACACTGAATAGACTGGATCAAAAAAACACATCCCCTTGCTATATTATAATCAAACCACATAACATACAGAATAAAGAAAGAATATTAAGAGCTGCAAAGGAAAAAGGTCAAGTAACATATAAATGTAAACCTGTCCAAATTACACCTGACTTCCCTATGGAAACGATGAAAGCCAGAAGGTCTTGGATAGATGTGGTGCAGAAACTAAGAGACCATGGATGCAAGCCCAGACTACTATACCCAGCAAAGTTATCTTTCACCATCAATGGAGAAAACAAGATATTCCAGGATAAAAACAAATTTAAACAATATGTAGCCACAAACCCAGCCTTATAGAAAGTACTAGAAGGAAAACTACAACCCGTGGAAGCCAACATCACTCATAATAACACAGACATCTAACAACCCTCCACCAGCAAAACTCGAAGAAGGGAAACACACAAACTCTACCACCAAAAACAAAAAACAAAAAACCAGAGTTAACAACCACTGGTCATTAATAACACTTAATATCAATGGACTCAATTCACCTATAAAAAGGCACAGGTTAAGAGAATGGATACAGAAACAGGATCCAACATTCTGGTGTTTACAAGAAACACACCTCAACCACAATGACAGACATTACCTCAGAGTAAAGGGTTGGGAAAAGGTTTTTCAATCAAACGGACCTAAGAAACAAGCAGGTGTGGCTACACTAATATCTAACAAAATTGACTTCAAACTAAAATCAATCAGAAGAGATGGAGAAGGACACTTAATACTCATAACAGGAACAATTCATCAGGATGAAGTCTCAGTCCTGAATATCTACACCCCTAATATAAAAGCACCCACATATGTAAAGGAAACATTACTAGAACTCAAAGCACACATCAAACCCCACACACTAATAGTAGGAGATTTCAACACTCCTCTCTCACCAATGGACAGGTCAACCAGACAGAAACCTAACAGAGAGGCAGAGCAGGCAACCCCCAGTAAGCCTGCCCATGGGGCTGGGAACCTCGCCCAACCAGCTTCTGCAGAATCATCTGGACCCCGGTAACTGGGTCCCAGCCCGTCCCCGAGGCCTTCTGGCCACTTAGGACCCCCCTCTACTGGCTTTGTTGCTTATCCCAACCCTGCTCACCCCCGGGCACCCCTTTTCATCTGCGTGGTTCCCAACTGCACCCAAACCCAGCCTATCCAGGCGGAGGCCTTGGGGGAAGGGCGAGTCCTCTGCCAGAGGCCCTCCTTTGTCCCATGGAGCCGAGCGGAGCAGAGGGGGCATCTCTCAGTAAGCCCGCCCTTAGGACTGGGAACCCCTGGGCGAGGAAGGAGCACAACCAGCTTCTGCAGATTCATCCAGACCCCAGGAGCCGAGCAGAGACGAACGGAGCAGAGCGGGCAACTCTCAGAAGAGATAGGCAGGTGCCAATCAAAGAATTCGTCCAACAACCTGAAAAGCAACATGATAACACCAGAATCCAGCGATTATGGAACAGGAAAGCCCGAGCAACCTATCCCAGATGAAGTAGAAGAAATTGACTTTAAAAGTAACTTTATGAAAGTTATAGAGTCCTTTAAAGAAGAGGTGAAAAACTCCTTTATCGAAAGGGATGAGAAAACTAACAAAAAGTTAGAAGAAATGAATAAATTCCTCAAAGATACCCTAGAAAACCAAGGAAAAGCAATCAAACAGGTAACGGAAACAGTTCAAAATTTGAAAACTGAAATGGAAGCAATGAAGAAAACACAAACCGAGAGATGGCGGGAAATGGAAAATCTGGATACACGAATGGGAACCACACAGACAAGTATAACCAACAGAATACAAGAGATAAAAGAAAGAATCTCAGATGCAGAAGACACGATAGAGAAAATAAACTCAGTGATAGAAGAAAACAACAAATCCAACAAAT
>PVIU01024651.1:0-25185 GCA_004026605.1 Ondatra zibethicus
TCCCTATTCTGACTGAGCCATCTTGTATAAAGAGCAAATACAAAGGACCTTCAGACGCGGGTTCCAGTCCTACTAAGGGCAAGAGAGCTACTTTCTTGTCACCAAATTCAGAAGACACTTGCAAGTGGTGTTTGACCTCTGTTGCTAGGCTTGCCCCCCTTCACTCAGGGGCTTTACCCAGGGCGCCAAGGAGAGGCGCAGCCAGAGTTCCATTAAGAGGCATAAAGGATCTGGAGAAGTGTCCCCATTCTCACGCGGAGGCTCCTCCAGGGCTGTCTTTTGTCACCCTCAGGCTCGGGGAAAACCACGCTGCTAGACGCCATCTCGGGGAGGCTGCGGCGCACAGGGACCCTGGAAGGGGAGGTGTTTGTGAATGGCCGCGGGTTGCGCAGGGACCAGTTCCAAGATTGCTTCTCTTATGTCCTGCAGGTGGGTGCGACCCCGGTCTGCCCCAACCCCCGCTCCCACCTCCAGGGCTCCGACGACCCTGCTGTCCCCTTTCCTGCAGAGTGACGTCTTTCTGAGCAGTCTCACCGTGCGCGAGACGCTGCGCTACACAGCGATGCTGGCCCTCCGCCGTAGCTCTTCGGACTTCTACAACAAGAAGGTGCAGTAAAACTAACAGTGAAGGCCACTTCCCAAGGGACAAGGCCTGGTGCCTCGGAAGCCCCTCTCCTGCCACCTCCCGGCCCGCCCATTTTCATCTTTTCTTATTCTGCTCCACCTCCGCCCTAAGTGGCAGCTACACGAGCTGTATGAACACCTGAAAGTTACCAGTTCAATCAAGCCTGGTTTGTCATGATGCCCCTGGTCCAGTCCTTCCATCATGTGGCTTCAGGGAATGGAATTCAGGTGGTCAGGCGTGGTGGCAAGTGTCCTTAACCACTGAGCAATCTCATCTTGAAGGAACCTTATGAAAAGTAGACTAAGTTTCCTCCATGAAGACAGAAACGATGGAGTCCTCACTCCAGTATGTTTGTTAAATGGACCCATTTTGTTTAGTTCTGTCTGGACTGTGAAGGCCTGGGAACTCCCCAGAGAATAAGGACAGGTAGGGCTGTCACTCCAAAAGGCACAGCTTCCTAGGAAGTAGGCTTGTTACCAGGCCCTTGGAGACAGAGCAGGCTACTTTCACTTGAGAATCCTGACAACTCTGGGAGGTGGTTTCTAACTCTAGAGGAACCCACCCCTCACAGAGTGACCCCTCATCTGTCTTTTCCCCTGGGGCTATTACATGGGTCCTGTTTCTCTATTCTCTGGTCTCACCTCTGGCTGCCATTCAGCAGGCTTGCTCAAACACAGTATCTCACTTCTGTCTGATATCGGCTGGGATGGGGGCTTTATCTTCATCCTGATACTGATACACCTATGCCTTCTAACTCCATCCGACTGTATGAAGCACTCTGGAGCCTGAAAAAGACATCTGTATTCTCCTGGGAGATAGATGTGCAAAAACATGCTCATATGGCTTGGTGGTCTTAACCAAGTGACAGAGAAAGAAACAAGCCACACACACATACACACACATACACACACACACACACACCGCCGCTGCCGCCCGCAGCTCGCTCTCTCTGCTTGCTTTAGTATTTTTTTATTCATCTATTTATTTTACATGCCAGCCACAGCCTCTCTTCATCCTCTCCTCCCAGTCCCTCTTCTTCATTCCCCACATCCCCCCTCCCCCCTCTTCCATCTCCATTCAGGGAAAGGCAGGTCTATTGCTTTAGTATTTTTTAAAATCTAAATCCCATATAAATTTTTTTTTAAGACAGGAGCTGGAGAGATGGCTCTGTGGTTAATAGCACTGGCTGCTCTTCCAGAGGACCGAGGTTGGATTCATAGCGCCCACATGTGAAACAAAGCTCGGATCTAGGACCCTTCAACCTGATTCTGAGAGGAGACTTCTTTGCCCTGCTTCCCCTTTGCATCTTCTATAGGCCAGGGCTCCATTTCTGCTGCTAACTACCTTCTCACCTCTGGCTCTCCCCTCCAAAGTCATCTCTTTTCCTGTAGCTGCATTGTGGTTATTTTTCCAAAGCAATGTGCTGGTTTCTTTCTTTTCTTTCTTTCTTTTTTCTTTCTTATGTTGAAAGGAGCACAATCTCAGTAAAGGCGACTGGGAGGAAATTCTCTGCTATATTGTTTCAGACACCCCCCCAGGTCTATCTGCAGACTGGGGGATCAAGGAAGGGGAGTGGTGGAAGTAGAGGTTTTTCCAAAGGTCTCTAGGGGCTGCAATAAGCCCAGGAAGGGACGAGGGAGAAAGGCCAGCCTTCTTAGAAAGCCAGTGAGGATTGTTTTTAAATGTTGTTGGTGTGGAAAGCGGAGATACAAGGAGCTGTAGGTGTAAGAGGAACGAAGAGGGCTGGTGAGGGAGCGGGCAGAGTGGAAGTGGAGCTGCGGACATGCTAGGCACTCTTTGAAGTTTCTCAAGCAGATCTGAGTAAAGATTGGGGTGGCTTTTAATTACTTTTGGAAGCTGGATTATATTCCTTTGATGTAAAACCACACCACTTGAATCTCCAGGACTTACTAGGGTTACAAAAGAGAAACGGGGGCCACTTCAAACCAAACTGGATTTTTTTTCAAGCACAGAAAATATTTATGATAATAAAATTTCAAAACCCAAACACTTAACATAATCTATACAATAATTATGCCTTTGAGATATTTTTGATGCAATAATAAATATTTTGTCTCTCCGGGAACTTAAAAACACTTATTTAAATCTGTCCTATATATTATCCATTAAACTGAGGTGGATTTTACTGGTATGGACTTTTCTTCCCAGGGTTTGATGAGTCTGAAAATGACCCTCACACTCTAAGAGAAGCGTTATCCCTCCTGGGCCGTCGCCTTCCCATAAAGTGAAATACAGCCATAGTTACAGGTGGCAGGCCTGGAGTTTTCGGTCTCTTACAGGTGGAGGCGGTCATGGAAGAGCTGAGTCTGAGCCATGTGGCAGACCAAATAATTGGCAATTATAATTTTGGGGGAATTTCCAGTGGCGAGCAGCGCCGAGTCTCCATCGCAGCCCAGCTCCTTCAGGACCCTAGTAAGTGGGACACGGACCTGCTCCCAGATGCTCCCAGGGTATCCTCCATGTGCCTGACGCACCGCCTTATCTTCTACATGTTTGAGGGCTTTCTTCACAGTCCCCAGTGAGAAAAGGTTTGAGCAGGATTGAAATCTCTGACGTTTCCCAAACCAGAGACCCCAGTTTTGGGAACTGCTATGTAGCTCATCTCCTGATGAGAGTCTCTCATTTGGGGGGACAGTTCACAGTGAGGTGAACGTGATACACACTCGACAGTACTTTGAATTTTAATCTTTTCTCAGAATTATGAGAAATGGTAGCACCTTCTCTCATGATGCTGGGCCGCAGCAGTGAGCCATACTCCTGATTGGCCTTGTGGGGGCACAACTGGTCCTACAGTGTGCTGTGTTACCAAGCTATGGTGCTCAGTGGGTTAGGTGTATCAAATGCATCTTCAGCCTATACCATGCTTTTACTTACCCATGGGGTTATCCTGGGTTACTATGACAAGGGCATTTGCATTGACCATCTCCTAAGGGTATCCCATTTGTGTTATCCTGTCTCCAAGTGTGCTCCAGAACCTTCCATGACTATGAGGCCCACCTTGTCTACCCTCTCTTATGAGGGCAGCTCCAGTGCGCCCTGTAGGGAAGGCCAGTGAGTTCTGGCATTACTAGAAGTGTTTATGCCATGGGGAAGTGTTTGTTTATGCCAGGTGTTTATGAGTTGGCACAGTGTCTACACCATGGGGAAGGCACTATGAAATGAGGCAGCCAGTCCCCTGTCTCCTTCTACCTGGTTTGGTTATTCTCCCAACCTGACAAACCTCACCACGTATATGCACCCGGGTGAGGGCATTTTGCACCTGAACTCTTTCTTCACCCTATGGTAGAACAAGCCTGCCTCTTCTAATCGGTGCTTGGTCACAAGATGCTAAGGGGCCCTTGTCACTTTCTGGGTAGACATAAGCTACAGTTAAACTTCTAAAGAGCCCGACCAATGCCTGCCCATCCACCCCCCACCTCAGACGCTGTTTCATTCATTCTTCTGCTGAGCACAGACCCCGTTAGTCCTGGAACGTGTCCTGACAGAAAATAAGACTGGGCTAGGTAATTGCTAGCTCTTCTACTTAGCCTCCCCAAAGGCTGCCTGCTAGCTCTGTTTTCTGCAGTGTCCCCTGCACGGAGTCCAAGTAGTCCAGAGTACAAAGAGGCCTGATCTGGTCACTCTCCTGTCTCCAGAGCCGAGAACTAGGCCCTCCCAGGTCAGGTTCAGGTTCTATCTCCTGGCTCAGGCTGAAAGCCTGTTTCCGTGCAGCTACTTCTCGTCCCAGTTTGGTGCAACAGCTCCATGGAAGGCTGCTCAGAATACTGAGTTTTAAGCACAGAGCATGCTGAGCAGTGGTTCAGACGTCTGACCCTTCTTTGCCGCCAGAGGTCATGATGTTTGATGAGCCAACCACAGGACTGGACTGCATGACTGCGAATCAGATTGTCCTCCTCCTAGCTGAGCTGGCTCGAAAGGACCGCATTGTGATCGTCACCATCCACCAGCCTCGCTCTGAGCTCTTTCAAGTAAGGGGATGCCCATTTCTCGTACCGCTTAACTCAAGAGAAGGAGGTATGGTGTCTTGAACCAGTAATGACAGGGCAGGGTAACAAGCATGGACCAGTGATTGAAAAAGCAAGGGGCCCGATTTACCTAGTGCACTCTGAGCCTTTTCTATATACTAGCTCATTTGGTCCACAATCATTTAGTCCACAAGGCAATCCTGGGGCTGGGGATCCACATACACACTTGACAGAAGAAAAGAGTATAAGTTAGAAATGGCTCAAAATGGAGCCAATATCACACTGTTGGTAAAACGCTGTCAGTGGCAGCTTGAGGAAGATGGCTCAGTTGGTAATGCGTTTCTATGTGAGTTTGGATTTCCCATGCCCATAAAAGCTGGGCAGAGAAGCACATGCCTGTAATCACAGTGCTGGAGAGGCAGAGACAAGAGGATCTCTGGGGCTTGCTGGCTAGCCAATCTAGCTGAGTCCATGAGTGCCAGGCTCAGTGAGAGATGCTGTCTCAAAAGTAAGGAGAACAGTTGAGGATCACACACACACAGAAAGAGAGAGAGGAGAGAGAAAGAGAGAGAGAGAGAGACCTGCCTGAAAATGTGGCTGGCATCATGGCCTATTTAGCTACCAAAGCTCTATTTTGTCCCAAAAATCATAGATTTTATATGCAAAAGAACTTCATTTGATTCCCCAGTATCTGTTTGGCTATCCACAATTTATTGGTTCCCTATAGATGAGGATCTAATATTTCAAACAAAGCCAACACACATCACACCTCTGGTTGCTCAAGGCCACTCTCAGTGGTTTTTCTCTGCTCAAATGTGATGCTGGGGCCCAGCGCCATAGAGCGATACTCACCATGCACAGAGGTAACCCAGGCTGGGAACCAGAGGGATCTCTCTCCTTGTCTCCAATGGACACGCCCCCCCCCAAATACGGATGCGCGGCAGGGTAATAGAGGACTAACTGGCTGCTTGGAAGTGTATTTCCCTTAAGGACATAGTTACCTGAGCACACACTAACCCCATCTGCTGTCCAATCAGCACTTCGACAAAATTGCCATCTTAACTTACGGAGAGTTGGTGTTCTGTGGCACGCCGGAGGAAATGCTCGATTTCTTCAATAACTGTGGTTACCCTTGTCCTGAGCATTCCAACCCCTTTGACTTCTACAGTAAGTGTTTTTAATGTTCACCATCATAGCTGTTTAAAAGTTATTTTTAGGTTTTTATTATTTATGTATTTCTGTGTGTGCTGTGGTCTAAGTGGGAAGGTCAGAGGACGGTCCTGAAGAAGTCAGGTCTCTCCTTCCACCATGTGGGTCCTAGGGATCATAGTCAGGTCATTAGATTTGGTGGCAAGCGCCTTTACCTGTTGAACCATTTCTCCAGCCCTCAATCTTCCTTATCTTTGATTTCCGTGACACTGACCCTTCCAGGTCTTTGTTTTGTTTTGTTTTGATGTCTTTATTTTTCAAGGAGTTAATTTGGCAAGTCAATTAACTTGCCCCCAGAGATTTACCAGAGAATAAAATGGGATTTCTCTCTCAGACTCTGACAAAGTTGAGTTTCTGAATTCTCCCAGGCAGTTGCTACAGGATTCTCATTGCCTCTCTGGGTAGCTGTAGACATCCTAATGCAGCAGGTGGCCGTTAGGGTAAGAGCTTCTCTGCTGGGATAGGAACAGAACAATTGATGAGTCAGGTATTGTGATCCATTCAGTGAGTGCATGCGTGTGTGTGTGTGTGTGTGTGTGTGTGTGTGTGTGTGTGTGTGTGGTGTGTATGTACATGCATATGAGTGTGTGTTTGGTTTGTGTGTGCATGTATGTGTGGGGTGTGTGTGTGTCTGTGTGTGTGTATTTAGAAAGAAACACATGGGTCATATCTTTTGGGGAAAACTTTTAGTGGACTTGACGTCAGTGGATACCCAGAGCAGAGAGCGAGAAGTAGAAACCTACAAGCGAGTCCAGAGGCTAGAATCTGCCTTCAAAGAATCGGCAATCTATCACAAAATCCTGGAGAATATTGAAAGAATGAAACACCTGAAAACCTTACCCATGATTCCTTTCAAAACGAAAGATCCTCCTGGAATGTTCTGTAAGCTGGGTGTCCTCTTGAGGTAAGAGCCTGGGAAATGCAGCCAAGGCCCATTTTAGGTCTTTACAGACATTTACCAATAATGAAGTAAAAGGAACTAAAACCGCTCGTTTGGTTTTCAGGCGAGTAACGAGAAACTTAATGAGAAACAAGCAGGCGGTGGTTATGCGTCTCGTTCAGAATCTGATCATGGGTCTGTTCCTCATTTTCTACCTTCTTGGGGTCCAGAATGATGTACTAAAGGGTGCTATCCAGGACCGTGTGGGGCTGCTGTACCAGCTTGTAGGCTCCACCCCGTATACCGGCATGCTCAACGCTGTGAATCTGTGTAAGTGTGGGAGGTACATCTCTTTCCCCCAAAATTCATCTGCTCCAGCTGTTACCTTCCAAAAGCGCACCATTCTAAAGGTATTTCTCTAAGCTAAAACTTGCCCCATCCCCGGATTCCCCAGGGAAAGGTAACCAACAGTAGGATCACCTTAATGCAAATAGCTCATCAAGTGGACACCCCCGAGGGTTGAAGCACCCAGAAAATATCAAAGTGATGCAGCATTGATAGTGTAAAATTTGGAAAGAGCTTTTCAGAAGTTCACATAGTAGGATGTTCAGTTCGTGTGATCCAAGCTACCAAGCGTAATTCTATTTTGGAAGAGCCAGCACCTAGTTTTTAAACCCAATGGGGACCCTGAAGTAGCACTGGACTGCCTGGTGCTGCAGTTTGCTTCAGAAAAATAGGCTTGGAGGAATTTCCAAAATGGAATACCAGCCACAGGGAAGAGGAGAGAGCAGCATTTGGAAAGCCAGTCCTAGATGGGCACTAGGGGCAGTGAGAAGTCCCTGTCTTTCCCAGGCTTTTCTGGCCTCGGGGAACCACTGTTGAATGCAGGCTGCTGTGGGAACCAATATCCTGCATGGGAGGACACAGGGCCTCAAGTCACCCACTCGTTTTCCTCTCTGCTTTATTACTTTCCAGAGAAGAAAAAGTGTGGGGTCTTTGTTACCACACTGGCCCCTAGGTAATGTGGGAATTTTGAGGTGGGAGGGTGTATTATCCCATGATTATGGAGCTTGCCCGGCTGCCTTCTTGACCCAGCCCCGGTAGACCTCAAATTAGCGTGGGTGGCCTTTCCTCCCTCAGTGGTGTGGTGACTGACTGTTTTTGGAACATGCCTTCTATGCCAGTTCCCATGCTGAGAGCTGTCAGTGACCGGGAAAGTCAGGATGGCCTGTACCAGAAGTGGCAGATGCTGTTGGCCTACGTACTGCATGCGCTCCCCTTCAGCATCGTTGCCACTCTGATTTTCAGCAGTGTGTGCTACTGGTAAGGTGGTGTTCAGGGCACTGAGTTCACCTGGGGGCAGGCTTCCCATGGAGGGCTGATGGGACACATGGAAAGACAGCTGCAGGGCGAACCACTCCATCTGTATCTAGTGCAATGACCTTCTTTTAGGGCGTGCATTTTATTACAAGGAACCCCAGTGAGTGCTGCATGGGACCCAAGAGCAGGCCAGCAAGACTATGCCAGGGAACAAGTCTCATGGTCTGAGGGTCTGGGCTAGAGAAGAGTGCTCAGAAAGAGCTGGGACATGGAGACGGGACCCAGGTTGCCTTCCCATGCTGCAGCAGCCCCAGCAGCCTGAAGTTTTGCTTCTGGACCTGGACGTCACAGTTTGGTGGGTTGACAGGACTTGAAGGAGAGTGGCTAGAGGAAGAAGGCATTGGGAACCACATCACTTCCGTGAGTTCTGACTGGAGGCCTTTTTATTTCTTAGAACTCGATAAATTTAAAACGTACAGGGTTAAGACACTGGCTTTGTTGTCATGAGAAGGCAGATGGTCCCCTCCTGTCTCTGCCGTGTCTCTTCTCCATGTGGCTCTGTCATAGGAAGACATGGAAGACATGGGTTGGCTTGTCCTGACTTGATTAGTGTCAAGGTACTCTCAGCTGTGCCAAGAGAGAACTCGCGGGCCTCCTGACACTGCCCCTTTTCACTGACTGGATTCCTCTGCAGATGCTCCTAACTGCACCACCATAAAGCCCCTGACATACAATATGAATTGCCTTTATAAACTACATGCCATGTAAGTGCAAAACAACCCAGGACGTGTTGCTATAATCTCCAAAATGAAGGGTTTGCAGGTCTTAGTGTATATACTCTTGGGAGACATTTTTACCCACAGAGGTAAGGCTGCTTGCCCTCTGTCAGCCTGTGGGCGGACCTCCAACAGAGGGTCGTGGCAGGGATCACACAGCCTCTCCTGCTGGCCCTGACGGCATCCCCCTCTTCTCTGAGTCTGGGAACAATGCTGGGGACCCAGCTGATGCTACAAACCACAGGCCTAGCTCACTCAGGACAATGGATTCAGAGTAAAATGGTTCCTTCATGTCCTGTAAGCAGATTTTTAAAATGGGATTATTTTTGTGTAAAACAAGGTTGAGTACAAATTAAAGACTTAGTTTATTTAGACTCTTTCTACTCAACATGGCCATGGACTGATGACAGCCCATTTATTTCATACTCAGAATCACAGGCTCAGCTCTGCTGAACTAGGTCCTGCATTTAACAAGATCCCCGTGTTCATTCACCTGCTCTTTAAGACCTCTGAAGCAAAGACTTCGCTTTTAATTTAGAGATGGACTGTGAGAAAGAACTGGTTCCACAAGGCTCGAGGGAACTGGGCGTTTCTAAAGCAGATGGAGCCCAAGCAGGCACATCATGACTATTTTTCAGACACAAAAATGCAGAATCATTTCTAGCAGCCGCGAAGCTGTTAACCATGTAGAAAGTGCTTCCATCGAGTTACAGAAAGAGCTGCAGCCTGCCCACTGTGTCAGGCCCAGGACTGGATGCTCCAGGGGACTCACTGAAAAGTAAACTCAAGGGTCCTGTCCTGGAGCTCGCCGTTCTGAAACCCAGATGCTGCAGACATTCTAATGCTATGACAGCTCTTCCCATCTGAATTCATCCAATGCAAGAGTGTACCTGGAACCAACACCAGGTCTCGGTACTGATCCCACATAAACAATCTGCTTAGCAGAAATATTAATATGCTCGAGGGCCCCGGACCCCACTGCAATATGACCTGCCTTTCCAAAACTCTTAAGTTTCCACATTCAAAAAATACAACTGGTCTAATGCATTTCAGATGAGGGATTGTGGAAGGCAACCTTAATGCAAAAAAGTGTAAGATTAGTCTTGTACAGTAAGGCAGAAGCACTGTGCCAAGAATGCTGCACAGCAGCTCACGCACAGCATGGCAGCTCACACACAACATGGCAGCTCACATGCAGTGAGTGCAACAGCTCACATGCAGTGTGGCAGCTCACACGCAGCACAGCAGCTCACACACAGCATGGCAGCTCACATGCAGTATGGCAGCTCACACGCAGCATGGCAGCTCACATGCAGCACGGCAGCTCACACGTAGCACGGCAGCTCACATGCAGTGCGGCAGCTCACATGCAGCATGGCAGCTCACATGCAGTACGGCAGCTCACACGCAGCATGGCAGCTCACATGCAGTGTGGCAGCTCATACACAGTACAGAGGTTCACATGCAGTCCAGTGGCTCACATGCAGCATGGCAGCTCACATACAACGTGGCAGCTCACATATGCAACATGGCAGCTCACACACGGCACAGCAGCTTCCGTGCAGTGTGTTAACTCACACACAGCAAGCACTCACCAGCTCTGCATGTATTCATTTATAGAATCCTTGTGACAGCTTGGTGAGGGTGACAAGGAATCATTCTTGTTTGCAAAGGAGGAAACTGAAGCACATGTAGCGGGCTTCCTATCTCACATCTTTGGTCTCAGTGGATTACAGAGGATGCCAGGGATTGCTTGCTTCCACCCTAATCCATTCCCTTAGTCTTTAACTTTCTTGACAAGTCATCCACAGGAATGTCTCCTAGTCAGCTGATATCCATTCAAGTGGGTCCATCTCCTAAACCTTGCTCACTCAATAGCACTCAAAATCTTCCATGTTCAAGGGAAGGCAGAGACTTTGGGGGAGAGGAAGGTTGGAAATTTTTGTAGAAAAACTGAATAAGCAATGGTCTAATGAGAGAGAGGAAGCAGGGACTACCAGCAGGCAAGGTTCAGAAGCAAATTCACGTAAGATCTTTGCAGAGGAAAAGGTCGTGTGTGCTGTGGGTGGTGAAGGGTTGGGAAGAGGAGCAGAGGTTGAGACTGAAGCATTGGGCTCTGGTCAGGGAGGCGCCAACTGCCCTGTTGAGTGTATCTGGTAACAGGACATAAGAGAGGACATTGAAGGAGATAGGGGCTCCCTTGGGTTGGGCCTGGAGATCCCAGCATCTCTTTACTCACAGCCTGAACTTTGAATAGAGATGCCGGATAGCCCAATGAGGCGCCATATCTGGGAAAGGCACAAGACCCAAAGCAAGAGAAGAGCATGGGCAACAGAAGGAGAGCTGGCAGGCTGGGGGTGTGGCAGAGCACTTGCCTGGCATGCCCAGGGCTCTGGGTTCAATCCCCAGGACCACAAAACTGTGTGCGTGAGAGAGAGAGAGAGAGAGAGAGAGAGAGAGAGAGAGAGAGAGAGAGAGAGAGAGAGAGAGGGAGGGAGGGAGAAGCCTGTTCAGTATCAGCACAGGTTGATGGAGGTAAGGCATGGCACGAGGAGGTCATTGTTATCTCCGAGAAAAGAGCTTCAGGAGTGTAGTGGGGGTGTAGTCTAGTTTACAAAAAGTAGGGCATGAGCTGAAGGGAACAACAGGGTGTGAGCTGGTTTAGGATAGTATGAAAAGGGACATTTGCTTAATCTGCGTACTTTCTTTGTATATGTCTTTCATCAAATTGTTCTCACTGGTGAAAGTGTATCTTAAACTCTCATTAGGCTTAGGGCCATTAGTGCATTTGGAGAGCAAGGAAAAGGCATCAGCATCTCTCATCCCATGACTGTTGGGCTTAAAGAATAGTTGCCCTAGAATGTGGTAAGGAAAACCATCAAAAACTATTTGAGGACTTGGGCTGTAGCTCTGTGATAGAAGAAGACTTTCCTAGAGCCCTGAGTTCAGTTCTCCAGCATTTCAAAATTAGCATGCAAGCAAAGAATTAGATTGTAAATAGATGAAAAGACAACCCAAAGTAGTTAAGCTGAGTTGCACATATAGGGGTATTAGAACAACATGGCATTGTGGATGCAAGCGGACCCAGTGACACTGGGCAAAAATGGAGAGAAACTAGACAGAGAGAGAGAGACAGAGACAGAGACAGAGACACAGAGAGAGACAGAGACCCAGAGACAGAAAGAGCACGAGAGACAGAGACTGAGAGACAGAGAGATATTCATAGAAGGGGGCTGAGGAGAGACAGAGATATTCATAGAAGGGGGCTGAGTTTTCTTCCTGAGAATGGAGAAGAGAATGAAACTGGGAAACTGAGAGAGGAAGTAACTTAGAGATTTATGACAGTTATGAAGAGGCTTGCCACTGGACCTCAAGATGTAAAGAGAAAGCTTTAGCGGATCTCAAAGCCCGCTAAGTCACAGTGGCGAAGTGGAGGAGCAGATCCAATTGGCACAGCAATGTGCTGCGCTCACTTCTGATCCCTGCAGTGAGCAGGGCTCTGGGGAGGAGAACGTGGAGAAGTGGGCAAGGATCTGAGTCAGAGAGGGCTGGGGACATGGGGCAGAAGGCCATACTTGAAAACTTCAGTCTAAGTATTTGGAAGTGGAAGAATCTGAGCACTACTGAGGGTAAGGCACAGCACATGACTGAGGTTAGGAGACAGAGCCACTGACGAGGAGACATTTCTGTGGATGGCTCATCAAGAAAGCTAAAAGATAGTGCGGGGGAAAATTAGAGTGGGAAGGATGATCCTTGTCCTCATATGATAAAATCATCAAAGGTGACAGAATGTTTTTAAAAACCACAAGGCTATGAATTGGGGGAAAATTCACATAAATAAAAAACATGGTGAACTGGGTGATGGTAGCACAGCACCGTGGTTAATCCCAGCACTCAGGAGGCAGAGGCAGGAGGATCTCTGTGAGTTCGAGGCCAGCCTGGTATAGAGTGAGTTCCAGGACAGCCAAGGCTACACAAAGAAACTGTCTCAAAAAACAAAAACAAACAAATAACAAAACAAAAACATGGTGATTTGGGCAAGAGGAAAAGGAGCCTTCAAGACTGACTGGGAGGCATAGAAAAAAAATGTTTTTTTTTTCCTTGCTCTACAAATGGACTGATGGATCCACAAGTCTAATGAGAGTTTAAGACACACTATTGCTGGTGAGAAAAATTTGCTGAAAGACGTTTACAAGAAAAATGCACAGATACAATTTAGCTTGTTACAAGGACATGAAGGTCAAATCAAAGCTCTGAGAGGAAAAGACACTAGTGGGATTGAGTGGGAAGGAAATGCACGGAGGACAAGGTAGTGAACGATTTCACGCTGGCAATAATCCTACAGCGTAGGGATGGGTTTGGGGCAGCCCAGTGGGTGAGCCCTCAGCATTCGGGTAGGAATGGCAGGTAGAACACAGTTATTAATGGAAGAGACCCAGAGAGTTCAATAGCCCTACATCTGCCAGCCCGTATGACTGTTGTCTAAGCAATTTAATATTTTGTCACGAGTGCTAAAGATGTTCTAACAGGCAATTCACACTGAGTTGAAGTCAATGGAAACAACCGTGGTAATAAGGGGGCTCAAATGTCGGCTTTGTTCCAAAAGAGGACTGACAAAGGGGAGTGTGGCTGGCCCTGCTGATTCCACCCCCACCAGCCAGCAAGGATTTATTCACAGGAGGTGAGTATGGTCTTTTTCTTAACTGATGTGCATGGAGAGAAAACTAAAGACCCGTGTTTTTCTAGGACTCTGAACTTGTATCCTGAGGTTGTCAGATTTTGGAACTTCTCTGCTGCTCTCCTGGCCCCCCACTTAATTGGAGAATTTCTAACTCTCGTGCTGCTTGGGATGGTTCAAAACCCCAATATTGTCAACAGTATAGTGGCTCTGCTGAGCATTTCTGGGCTGCTTGTTGGATCTGGACTTATCAGGTAAGGAGAAATGATTCAAAAGATTCAGACTGGCATGGTTTGTGGTCGAGGATCATCTAATAATGGCTTCCATAAAGCAAACCCAGAGAGCTGAGTTATCTATCACCTTGTAGTTGGGGCTGCTTCTACTGCTTGTCAACTTTATTGTTTTAGACCTTGAACTGCTCACTGTTTATTAATATGATGTCTTTTTATTGGACAGCAGGACACAACAAGATAAGCATATTATTGATGTGACGCACATGTAGCAAGCTAATAAAATAAGAGAAGGAAACCAATCTAGATTCTTTAAGAAAACTCCCAGCTCAATTTGTAGCCAGTGTGCACATTAGTGCCTATCTAACTGGTAAACGTGAGGCTTTATTCCAGTTCTCGATTCTCATTTTAAAACGTTTATTTTTATTTGAGGTGTATGTGTGAGTGCCTGCATGTATGTATGTGCACCATGTATGTGTTAGAGCCTATTGAGGCCAGAAGAGGACATAGGATCCTCTGAAACTGGAGTTAGAGGGTTGTGAGCCAGCATGCGGGTGGTGGGAACTAAGTCCAGGTCCTCTCCAAGAGCAGCCAGTGCCCCTAACTGCTAAGCCATCTCTTTAGAACCCCCTTCTCTGATAAAGGGAACGGGGCTTGCCCTGCTAGTCCACTCTCCCACTAGCCAGCAGAGGAAAGTGCGGTCCTCTGGAGTTAAAGTTAGTTAGATGAGGAGAGCACCATAGACAAAGTACTAGTCCAGAAAGAAGGAGGACCAGTGGACATGTGCAAATGTTAACACTAGCCTTGGGTGATATTTAATTCCTTATCACATTTTATTTTATAAATTTTCCTTTATTTATCATTTTGTAACCAAGAACATACACCCATACAACACACATACTTTTTACATTTAGTAGCAAAAAAGGGTCAAAAATTTTAAAGAGTAAAATCTGTCCAGGCAATACTACACGCGGGCTCCAGTTAGTAAAGTACAAGCCCAAGGGGATGTGATGGCTTTGTGAGGTGGCTCAGTGGGAAAGGGCTTGCTATAAAGCATGAGGACCTGAGTTGGAGTTCCCTGCACCCACATAAAAATTAGGCATGGCCTGTAGCCCCAGCACTTAGGATAGGGTATGCAGAGACAGGAGGACAGCTGGAACCAGCCAACCCCCACCCCCAAATCACAACCTTCAGGTTCAGTAGGAGACCCTGTCTCATAGGAATAGAATAGAGAGACAGAGAAGAACACATGGCACCCTCCTCTGGCCTCCCGATATGTGCTCAGGGGTGCACACACATGAGCAAGCACATACATGTGTACATATGCACACAGCTCCACATACAACAAAGTCAAGGAAGAAACATCAAGAAGAGTGAGCATCATTTAAATGTAATTCCATTTATGTGAGAGTTGGAGTAATTTGTTTTTAAGTAAGAAAGTCAGGCTCACCCCCAGGAGGATGCTCATACTGCACATGCTCCGTGGAGAGGGCTGATCCTGGACGGCAAGCCTCCTCCATTGCCTAGCTGCCATCTGACAGGGAACAAGTCACTTTTTTTTTCTGTCAAAACTGGTTTCCTCATTTATAAAGTCTTGAGATAAAAAGCTACCTCTTCAGGTCACGGGGTCAATGAGAGGACCAGCCTGAGAGCATGCTATGAGCTGTCCATACTAGAACATATAAAGGCAAGCTACCACTGAGCAAAGCGAGCTGTTTTCATCCATGAAGGACAGCCTTTCTATTACACTCTATTTTTCTCTGCGGCTGAAGTGGGTTGGTGACATCTCTGAAAACAATACAAGTCAGCCCAAAAGTTCAGGATCAGGCCAACAAGGTGGCCCTAAGGGTGAGCAACCTCTTTCATATATTCAGATCTTTAGTGAGATGGTCAGTCTGGCACTACTTGGTTTTGGGGGAAAGGGGATGATTGCTCTTTAAAGGGATACCATGGCCATCACTGGCAAACACGCTCATGTTCTTGGCAAAACCTCCACATAGCAAGGCTGTGCAGACAGGCGTGTGTCAGTAAACAACCCATGGCTCCTCCCTCTTAAAAGCCAATACTTCTGTGACGGGATCTTGTGCCTTCTGCTTTGTTGCCCTGTCACCTGTACAGAACCAGTCTTCTGGCCCCAGGGCTGAAGATGCTCTCTCTGAAGCATGCCCCCCCCGCCCCAGCTGCACACATACACGTGCGCGTGCACACACATACACAAGGGCCACCTAGCATTGCATCTTTTCTCTGTATTTAAGACCACAGTCTTGAAAGCAGTAGCGTGTCTAACTCATCAGTACAGTCTTCCTCAGGGGCCAGCCCACGACATAGAGCCAAGCAAGTGTGTAACACATCACCTGTTGGACGGAGTGGATAAATGAATGACTTTCCATGGGTTGTCACACAGGGCTCAGGCACTGGCCATGTTGGTTTCCTCTCTGACATCAAGCATAAGTGCAGGTGGAACATATGTCTTGTGGTTAGGCCGGTGCACAAGGGGACATAAGGGCATGCACTTCTGACCTCAGAGCAGCAGCACACAGCAGGGCAGCCCTCCCCCAGGGGCCGCCACCCTATGCAGGTCTTGGCCATCTCATACTTGAACTTTTCCCACAGTCTACTCTCCCGGTTTTGCCAGTTTCCCCTTATTCTACTTTGTTGGTGTTACATTCATTTCCTGAAAATGGTATTTCTACTTGGTCTTTTCCATGGTTACTCAGTCAACTCATTTTGAGACTCTGAAACCCTGCTTCTGGGGTCACTCCAAGCTCACCTCCCTCGGCTCCCAGTTCCCATCCTCTGCTCTAGCTTGGCCTCTCTCCTCTGTAAGTTTCTCCCATGTCCCTAACTACGCTTTCCAGCTCACATCTGTCATCTAGGAAAACTGCCAGTAACTGAAGTCGTGGGGCCTGGGGACCACCTGGGAATAGGTGAGACAATAAACAAGAATGGTAAGGGTGTGATGAACATGTGGGATTGGTAGCCCATGCACTCCTGGCACCAACAGCTCACTTCTGTGTATTTTTGTGGTATTGAGGATACATAGTCTATGTCCCTAACTACATTATAAGTTCTTCAGGGATAGGATACTTAAAAAAAAATCCCTAAAGCACCTAGGATTAGAATCTTATAAAGAGAAATTTTTAATTATTGAATATATATTTAATTTATGTGTATGAATGTTTTGCTTGTGTCTATGTCTGTGTACCACCCGTGTGTCTAGTGCCTGTGGAGGTCAGAAGAGGGTGTTGGATCCTCTGGAACTGGAGTTACAGATGTGAGCTAGGTGTGAAATTGAACCCAGGTCCTCCACAAGAGCAAAAAGTGCTCTACTGAGTTGTCTCAGCAGTCCCGCAATGCATTTTTACTGATAGAAACTATATAGTGCTCCAAGAGGCAATGACACTTGGCAGGATGCTTCTCCTGAGACAGACTGGAGAGGAGCATGTTTTCCCACAGGGATAAAGGAAGGAATAAAAGGGAAAAACAACAACAAAAATCCCCCCAAACACCAAACAAAAACAAAAAACACCCCTCCTCTGCAAAAAATCCAAACCAATGACAACACAAAAACCCTAAAACCAAGACCCAAAGAAGAGTTTCTGTTTGCAATCTCCAACCTCCCTTCTTGGACACTAGTCTGGTCCTCCCTCCACCCTGAGGACCTCAGGTCTCTGCTTAGTTAGATGTCACAGTCTTCACCTAATGTAGTATGTACTAGGTGTATGATTGCTTGCATGTTTATATAAGTAATGTTGAAATAGACAGAGAAAGCCAGCCAAAGGTCATGAGAGTCTCTAATGAATCCAATCTACTGAAACGGCTGCCAGGGAGGTGTTGAAATGGCGAAGCACATGTTTACTGACCTGCAACAATAACCGAATTCTATTTGGGAGAATAAAGATCATCAAGAGTGTGAAGAGCCTGGTTCTACGTTGTGCGAGTTTCACAAACACACACATTTTCTACCCTGTCACCAAAATGTCTTTGGTCATTTCTGATGGTGGGATATATTCACAGTTTTCAGTGTTGTTTGAAGACTTCATAGTAAGCATCACTTTTACAATAGAGGTAGAAAATTATATTTAGATTAGAGAACATAAAGACTGCTCTTTTCATATAGTAAGACTATTTCCTAGAATCTATTGAATTTTCTTTCTCTTTTTTCCTTTTTCTTAAGAAACATAGAAGAAGTGTCTATGCCTTTTAAAATCTTGAGTTATTTTACATTCCAAAAATACTGCTGTGAGATTCTTATTGTCAATGAATTCTACGGGTTGAACTTCACGTGTGGTAAGTATTCTATTTTACAGTATTATTTTTACATGTTGTTCTAAGTAAGCAATCTCCTAGGGAAATGTATTTTTGGAAGAAATACTGAGAGAGAGAGAGAGAGAGAGAGAGGAGAGAGAGAGAGAAGAGAAAGAGAGAGAGGGAGGGAGAGAGAGAGAAGGCCAGAAGACAACTTTGGATTTTCTTGGGTTTTGTTCCTTCCTAGCTGCCTACTTGGTTCTTGGATCTTTGAAACAATCTCTCACTGGGACCTGGGATTAGGCTGGGCCAGCTGGCCAGCAAGCCTCAGGGATGCCTGCCTCCCCAGTGTAGGGATTGTGAGTGTATGTCACTATACCCATGTTTTATGTGGGCGACTCGAACTCAGCCGTGTTTTTGTGGCAGTCACTTTCCTGAATAGTCTATCTCCCCAAACTCTTAGAAATATTGTATTTTCATAATACAATTTTCAAGCCTTTATTTGAAATAAAGCCCACAATTTGTCTCTCATTTAAAACAATTTTTAAAGGTTTTTATTTATTTTGTCTGTGTTTTACCTACCTGTATGTATGTATTCATGCTGTATGAGTACTTGGTTGCTGGTAGAGGCCAGAAGAGGGTGTCAGATCCCCTGAGACTGGAGTTACAGACAGTTGTAAGCTGCTATGTGGGTGCTGGGAACCAAACCCAGGTCTTCTGCAAAAGCAGCAAGTGCTCTTACTCTGAGCTGTCCCTCCAACCCCAAGCCATTTTCTCTGATTTTTAAAGAAAAATATTCACCAGTCAATAACTTGACTAACGCCTCTCAATAGTCAATAGCTTAAGGGCACTCGATATTCTTAGAAAGAGCCAAGTCTACGTAATTGCTAGTATATTCTAGATAGGCTCAGTTCCTATGTCACTGAGCATACCAAAGCCAGCTAATGTGGCCTCTTGCTCCCCAAAATATGTATAGAATACAGATGGGTAAACTCACTTATTTTAATGACAAAGGTCAACCTCCAATCCCAAGACAGGGCAGTGGGAATACAAGAGCCCATGGCCACTGGAAATCCCAGTGTACGGTAGAGTTTAGTGGTTAAATATTTTCAGATGTCAATACCAATAACTTCTAGGGTGTTTGCTGGTAGGTAACAACCAAGAACAGGGGGATGTATCTATTCTCAAGAGACATTCAAATACTTTTCCATCTTCAAAACAAGCCAGGACCCCAGACTCACTCTTGCTTCATCTCACTGTGAACTCTGGGTTCGCTGAAATATTGTGTGTCTTTCACTAAGAAGGCTACTTTGAGCGCTGAACACTTTCTGAACATCAGGGAAAGATTTGTGATGAAATGCATCAGAGCTGACTGTCCTTCTCCTTGGCAGGTGGCTCCAATAGCTCCATGACAAATAACCCAATGTGCTCCATCACCCAAGGAATCCATTTCATCGACAAGACCTGCCCAGGTGCTACGTCCAGATTCACAGCAAACTTTCTGATCTTGTACGCATTCATCCCGCTGCTTGTCATCCTAGGGATAGTGGTCTTTAAAGTTCGGGACTTCCTCATCAGCAGATAGTTAAGGTCGCAGCCAGGAAAGGGTTAATGGGCAGGTGTGCCTGCCACAGACCACAGAGGAGCACCATCTGCTAACCATCACGATTCCATTTGTGACCCTTGCATCTAACCAGGCCCCCCAAGGGCAACGAAACTGCTCACTGTCCCCTGCTATTCCAGCTTGTGGGGAGATGTGGGACTTGGAAAGTGCTACTGAACTGGCCCAAGGATGTAAATAATGATAATTCATAAACCTGTGGGAGATTAGATTGACTACGTCTTTATTTCTGTACACAGAAAACAGGCCCGTTTTAAAAATCGTGTTTACATTTGATAAAGAATTTGATAAAACAAAAGTGTGTGCGATTACTGACTGATAGCAATCCAGGAAGTTCTGGGTTTGCCTGAGAAAGCCTCCTAGAGAAGGGGATAAGCAGCTTTCGCTGCCATTTAAAAGCCACACATACATGTGCCTAGCCACCTGATGGGGCCGGTCACCTGATCACATCAGGCAGCTGCTGGACAGATTTTGGTGAACACCCTTGATACACAGCGAAGAAACCTCAGGAAGATGCTGAACATTGAACACTGCGTATCAGACTTCTGACGGATATGCTTGTTAGTTTTTCACTTTTAGCATAATTTATTTACCTTTTAAAATGAAATGTTACTGGACCGAATGTGACAGAGATGAGCTGCTACGCAACCTCCGTATGAAAATAGTCAAATGACACAAGGGCCCCCTAGAAGAGCGGGTCACACACCAGGAACTCATGTTCTTTAGTTGGAGAGACAAAGGGCGCTGATAAGGGCAAACACACACCCACAGTGCATACTCCCAGGGATGGAATGATGTGTGTCAGCCATTAAAAATAGATTCTCTGCTAAGTGACTGATTATCTTTCCCATTGATCCTCAAGTAATTCATGAATAAGTCTGAAATTTAATTCTCTCAACGTCACCATGGTAACCATGAGTGAGGTTCTCAGAGAGAGCTCATGAACTTGTTCCTTTACTGTGACCTAGCTTGTAAAGAATGATAAATTGCAGCACTTGAAATGTCTCCCATTATAGTAGAAAGGAAGCCACAGTGAAAGTCTATTGCTAAGAACTACATTTAAGGATCTGAGGCATTGGTATATTACCAGTATAGTATTGTCAATTTTTATAAAAGGTCTGTGACGCTGATGATTATGGTATAACAGTTACACAATGCCTTACAGATTATATTTGTCACATCAGTTGTAGACAGTCCTAGGGATGATAATCTACTCAACTAGTTCAAAGAACAGTCCCATGGGGAAGAACCTCTTTCGAGATTGCTGATTTCAACCGACTGGAGACACGAGGTGAGGGAAGCAGCTTCTATTATTCATATGCAGATGAATTTCATTCTAGTTCAGAAACATTTGGAGAACTGACAACATTCATGACTTCAAGCTACTAAATGTTCATGATAGCACCCTAGAATCACGATGGCTTTTGACACCTGACAGCTTGTGTCTTGAGTCACAGAACGGACAGTGATATAAGAAAATCGATGTATAGAATGCCTGCTTCTATAACTGTTGTGGCCTGGGCTGTTTGGGCCTTCAGGATGCTGACCACAGGAGGGCTTTCTCCACAGCATGGAGATGCATCAGGAGCTCACTGAACACTCTTCTCAAATGTCAGACCACAATGCAAGATGAACAGCTGACAGATTCCTGTTTCATCAAAATTACCACCCACATGTCCTCACCTGTTCCAGTAATGTGCTTATTTGAAGCTGTGCCCACAGCACATGAAGAGTCATGCAGGGCACAAGAATACATACCTTTCCCGACTAGCGATAATGACTGTCCTATCCAGAACTGGCTTCTTGCATGTGGTGCCTGCCTGGAAGTCATCCTGGATGCTCATCAATTCAGGAAGTCATCCTGGATGCTCATCAATTCAGGAAGTCATCCTGGATGCTCATCAATTCAGGAAGTCATCCTGGATGCTCATCAATTCAGGAAGTCATCCTGGATGCTCATCAATTCAGGAAGTCATCCTGGATGCTCATCAATTCAGGAAGTCATCCTGGATGCTCATCAATTCATGTTCTGGCCAAATTAGGAACAGCTACCCCCTGAGACTAGCCTGTTCTTTAAAAGGTGATATTTAAAATAAATGTGCCGCTCTCACTGGGTGAGGAGAGAGGGAAGGATGGCGGCTGCTGCTTTAAAATGGCCCATTCTAGACAGTTGGGAAGTTCTGGGTGTGAAGACCAGGAATGCACATTTTACATAAGCACCTACAGGTGCTTCTTGTGCCTCTCTGTTGAAGGTGAGAGCATGGAACCTGTTAGCTCCTTTCTGACTTCCTACCACCTGCAGCTGAGTACACATTCTAGAAAGAATGTGTTCAGCACGGGCACCCAGGACTGACAAAATGGGTCAGTGGTTAAAGGCATCTGCCACCAAAACTGCTGCCTCAAGTTCAATACACAGAACTCAAAATGGCAGAAGGAGGGGTCATGAAAGTTTTCCTTTGACCTCCATACATATTCCACTGTGTGTACTCTCTCTCTCTCTCCACCATGGCATGTACACACATACACATATACATACACACTATGGCATGTACACACACACACACACACACACACACACACCCTTGTTTCACATTTCTAAAAGACTGGAGCAGACACTTACACATGTCAAACAAAATTCATACTTCTTAGACATTACAAGTAGGTGAAAGAAAATTCTTTTATTTAAAAAGAATTACATATAGTGAATATTTTCTCTCTAAAAGACTTCAGAACATTTACAAAGTTGTAACAGAACAAGAAATAGATTGATTTTCCCAACTATATTATACATCTCAACTTTCTTCACATGTTGCCACACAAGGGAAGAAAATGGTCTTACTTGAACTTGGGAAGAAAGACATAAACCACTATAGTGGACCAGGTTCAAGAGTCCAGCTCAATTTGTTTCCAGGTCTTAGAAGAACTTCTCTTGTATTGTTCCAGTTCCTGAAACAAAGATCTGCATTACTTTAAGGAAAAAACCAAAACAACACATAATTTCAAGCAGGCACTTGCTAGTGACAGCAGTACAGCCTGTCGTCTGTCATTCGCAGGCTTCTTGCTAATTACTGAGAGTGACTGCACTAAAGACTCATTTTCTATACAAGAGCCTCTGGAGCTCCTGGGCAGACTAAGCAGTACTCAGAGATGAATTCAGTAAGGTTTCAGATAAAATTATCTACTAACAGAATATACAAGTCACTTCCAATTAGCAAAACAAGGCATTTATACTTCAAGGATTTAAAATTATTTGAAAGTGATATTCAGTTCTTTCCAAAAGTTTGTTGAAGTTAGCAAATTATCAATATTTGAGATTTAGATGTCCTTCCATACAGTGATTCTGCTCTTAGAAATGTTGTCATGCAAGGGCTGGAGAGAGGGCTTGGTTGCCAAGAGCACAGGCTGCTTTTCTAGAGGACTTGGGCTCGATTCCAAGCATCACATGACATCTCACACCCATCTATAACTCCAGTTCCAGGGGATCCAATGCCCTCTTCTGATCTCTGCATACATGTAGTACAGACAGACAAGTAGGTGAGCAACCACACACATAAAATAATAATCTTAAAAAGAGCAATTTGTCATACTGACCTCGGTGTGGTAGCACATGTCTGTAAGGCCAGCACTGGAAAGGCTGTGACAGAAGGATCTTAAGTTTGAGGTCAGCCTGGGCTTCACAGTAAGACCCAAGAACTGGGGTGTAGCTCAGTGGTAGAGTGCCTGCCTAGCAATGGGTTTTACCCCCATCACGGAAAAGACAAAATCATAGGGTTAGGTATGGTGGCAAGTACCTTCATTTCTAGTACCCGGGAGGCAAAGGCAGCAGAAGTCAGACTGGTCTATGTAGCGAATTCTAGGGCCACACAATGAGACCTTGGCAAAAACAAACAAAAACAACAACAACAACAACAACAAATTTCTATAAAGTAAAAAGTTTTGTTTTTGTCTTTTAGTTCTTTAGAGACAAGGTCTCATTATGCAGCTCTGGCTGTCCTGGAATTTGCTCTGTAGACCAGGCTGACCTCAAACTCAGAGATCTGTCTGCCTCTCCCTGCCCAATGCTAGGATTAAAGGCGAGTACCACTTTCTCCTTTCTTAAAACAGAAACTAATAGACTTGGGCTTTGAGATAACTCAGTGGGTAAGAGAGCTTGTACTGCAAGCTTAAGATCTGAGTTCAAATCCCTAGCACCATGCCAAAAAAAAAAAAAAAGAAAGAAAGAAAGAAAGAAAAAGAAACAGAGAAAAATAGTGAAGCAGGCAGGTTGTGAACAGACAGAGATGTTCCTGCGATGTCTGCACAGCTGGAAACAGCTGTCTGTAGAAGGGACTGATTAGGGAGATGAGTGCTCATTTACACTCAGCCTGGTGGCAGCCAAGAGAAATCAACAGTAGATATACGTGTCCCATAAGAAGAGCAACAGTGGGAGGAGGTCAGGGGACTTCCATTGTCTCCTTCCTGGACTACCACATCTATAACATACATTAATTTCACAGGAGAGGTAGAAACCACAGACAGGAGGTGGAGGGAATGGGAGGAGGGAAGGGAGTGGGAACTGGGATGGATATGTAAAATGAAAACAGATAGTTTGTTTTCTTTTTTTAAAAAAATAAAAAAAAAATACTGAAAGTTCAAAAATAAAAAATAAAAAAATAAAGTCATGCATCACCACGGCCACGTTTCCCTTTTAGCATCTTTTAACAATATTGAAAAGAGGTAGATGGACAGAGCAAACACTTTTCATATTCAGATTCCCTAAAATCAGGAGTAACTTAAAGCTCAAGGACTTAATGTGAGATCTGACAGACAGAGAGACCTTTGAGCAATAAGAGAAAAGAGTGCTAACAAGGAAAGACCCTATCTACAGGAATGCTATGGTCCCCAACCTCTGATCAGTGTGGGCTGGCTTCACAGGTTACAGGACTTGCCTGTGTCAGAAAGGACTAAGATCAAGACAGATCTGAAGGCCAAGCTGGCTGTCTCAGCTGTGCTGTCATTAGACACCATGACCACAGAAACTTGGGGAAGAGAAGGGTTTATTTCAACTTACATATACACCTGCATATGTATACCCATACTACAGTCCATCACTGAGGGAAGTCATGGCAGGAACCTGGAGGCAGGAGCTGATGCAGAGGCCATGGAGGGGAGCTGCTTACTGGTTTGCTACCCACAGCTTGCTCAGTCTGCTTTCTTGTTATACCCAAGACAACTAGCACAGAAGTGGCACCGCCCAAAATGGGCAGGGCCCTCCCAAAACAATCACTAATTAAGAAAATGCCCTACAGGCCTGCCTACAGCCTGAATTTACGAAGGCATTTTTCTAATGCGGTTCTCTCTCTCTCTCAGATGATTAGTGTGTGTGAAATTGTCATAAAACCAGCTAGCACACTGGCATATTCATGCATTTCCTCTAGGGAGGTGTCCGCTCAAGGCCAGTCTGAGCTACCGAATGAGACTGGCAAAAAAATTTGTTTTGAATAGCAATCATAAAAGAAGTATTTTATCATAGAGCTTTCCGATGAAGCATTGTGAGATGTGGTGGGTGATGAGGATGTGGTGATGAGGATGTGGTGGGTGATGAGGATGTGGTGATGAGGATGTGGTGATGA
>PVIU01024652.1:0-25180 GCA_004026605.1 Ondatra zibethicus
AAAGAGAAGTTCTTTACTCTAATAAGTAGAATGGAAGAAAATATGTGCAAATTAAACTTTTGACAAGAAATTAATATTCAGATTATATAAGAAGTTCACACAACCCAACAGAAAAAAAAATCCCTGCAAAATGCATCTAGGTCTAAATAGGTATTTCTCAATGCCACCTTATGAGCAGTCATCGGGTACACAAATGCACATCATTTATCATCAGGGAAATTCAAATCAAAGCCACTGTGAGATATTATCATACTCTAACTAGAATTGCCACTGTCAGAAAGACAAAGGTTCTAATTGCTGATGAGGGCATGGTGAGAAGAGGACTATCACCTCTCTTCTGTCAAGGGAAATTATTCCAATTATTATCATAATAGTATTGGGATCCCTCAAACAGTTAAAAATACATCTACCTCATCATCCAGTCACTCCATTAACTGGGCACACATTCAAAGGAAGTGCCATCAGCCCAGCAAAGAGATACTGTACAGTTCTGTCTTCACAGGTTTAACCTAACAGTAGACACTATAGTTAAGGCAGAAGATGTACTTCCACAACAGGATGAGTGTAGACAGAAAGTGAGGCATATGCACACAAGGCATAATGTAGCCAGAGAAAAGGATGAAATCTTGTCATTGTGGCAATATGGATAGCAAAGGAGGTATTTAATTAAAATACGGCAAGCACAGAAATAAAAAAACAAAAACAAAAAAACCCAACAAAACAAAACATACATATTATAATTCATATTATAATATCATAATTCTTAACTTAAAAATGTGATTTCACAGAAGCTGAGTGTAGAATGGGAGTTAGTGGACACCACAGAGAGAAGTGGGGAGGGGAGAGCTGATAATGGATGATAAAGCAGCATTAGAATAGAATTAAGAAATCCTGTGTTTGACTGCACAGTAAGCTGACTAAAGATAATCAGTCTTGATTTGATTCTTTCCTTGTTGTATATACATGAGTACATATGCTGTTCATGTATGTGTGTGTGTATGGATTCATTTGTACCTATGTTCAAATGCATGTGGAGGTCCCAGTCTGACATCTGAAGTCTTCCGTAATCATTTGCCATATTATTGAGTCAGCGTCTCTCAATTGAATTTAGCATGCATCAATCTGTTTAGCTAGCTATTTTGACTAGACAGACTCCGTGTCTATTTTCCAATGCTCTAATTACAAGCAGCCTCTATGTGCACCTGGCATTTACAAGAGAGTTAGAGATCTAAACTCTGGTTCCCATGTTTGTGGCAAGCATTTTATCCAGTGACCTATCTCTCAGGTTCCTGTACAATGCATATTTTTAAAAAGTTATAATAAAGGATTTTAAATATTTTATTGTAAATGAGTAATAAATGTTTGAAATGGGTATGTTTAACATATTTTAACATTATATCTGTATCACATAATACATCAAAAATGTGCAATTTCATATATTAGATGAAGCAAATTAGATTAGAAATAGGCAAAATTAGAAACATGCTCAACAAAATTCAAAGGATTAAAGACATGGGATACATATTCTCAAATCATAGTGGAGTTAGGCTAAAAGTCAACCACATAGAAATAACTAGAGAATCTTCATATGCCTAGAAAAATTATTCATTAAATAATTTATAGATTAAATGATCATAATGAAACTGATAAAATATATTGAATAAAGCAAGATCAAAAACACTGATGACAACTTATGCTGGAGAGGTTGTGGGGTAAAGGGAACACTCCTGAATTGCTGGTGGGAATGTAAGCTGGTACAGCCCCTTTGGAAGTTAGTGTGGCAATTTCTCAGAAAATTAGGAAACAACCTTTCTCAAGACTCAGTAATACCACTTTTGGGTATATGTCCAAAGGATGCTCAATCATGCCACAAGGACATGTGCTCAACTATGTTCATAGCAGCATTGTTTGTCATAGCCAGAACCTGGAAACAACCTAAGACCAAAGAATGGATAAGGAAAATGTGGTACATTTACACAATGGAGTACTACATAGCAGAAAAAAGTAATGACATCTTGAATTTTGCAGGAAAATGGATGGAGTTAGAAAATATTATTTTGAGTGAGGTAACCCAGACGAAGAAAGACAATTATCACATGTACTCACTCATAAGTGGTTTTTAAACATAAAGCAAAGAAAAACAGCTTACAAATCACAATCCCAGGAAACTTAGACAAAAATGAGGACACTAAGAGAGACTTACATAGGTCTTATAGACTTACATAGACTTCCTATGTGGGAAGTAGAAAGAGACAAGATCTTCTGAGTAAATTGGGAGCATGGGGACCTTGCGGGGAGAGGCAGGGAGGGCAGCAGAGAAAAATGTAGAGCTCAATAAAAATCAATAAAAAAGAAAAAAGCAATAATAAAATCAGGACCTCCAGTCTTGTGGCTGGAACCATATAGTGACTATAAGGATGCATGCTAGAAAAGAAAAATCAATGGTGGAAGCATTTGCATTAATAATATTTAAAAAATGCTTAGGAGATAATGATAGCTACTGGAATACAATTCACTCCATCTCTTTTC
This sequence comes from Ondatra zibethicus, assembly GCA_004026605.1. Classification (NCBI taxonomy): domain Eukaryota; kingdom Metazoa; phylum Chordata; class Mammalia; order Rodentia; family Cricetidae; genus Ondatra; species Ondatra zibethicus. The sequence goes on from PVIU01024652.1 coordinate 2,530, forward strand.
CCCACAAATCAACAAAATCAAACCTCACAGGAAGGACATTATCACCATCATCAATTCAGGCAGAGACTATCTATCACAAACTGTCTATTTCTTGCACATAAAGAAATAAAGACATTCCAACAGTGGGCACATGGTTGCAGTGAACCTGTGAGCAATTGGGGTGTGGAAAAAAGGCTGAGGAATCTTGATTACAACAGGAGACATTCACAGGACACATATATGAGATATAGACACAACTGATGTCACATTGTGAGTGACTGAATACTCAAGGGAGATGCAGAACTTAGCGTTTCACATCATGGGTTCCAAGAAAGGAGTTTGAGAGTCACCACATGGTGTGGGAGAATTATCTGTATTCTGTCAATCATAATTTAAATAAACGCTGATTGGCCATTAGCCAGGCAGGAAGTATAGGCGGGACAACCAGACAGGAAGTAGAGTTGAGGCAATGAGAACAGGAGTATTCTGGGAAGAAGGAAGTTCTCTCGGCACTCCTGCCTGGACCACCAAAGAAGCAGGATGTGACCTGCCCCACTGAGAAAGGTACTGAGCCTTGTGGCTAACATAGATAGGGATAATGGGTTAATATAGCTACAAGAGCTAAGGGGAGGCCTGAGATAATGGGCCAATCAGTTTATAACCTAATGTAGACTCTCTGTGTGATTTTCTTTGGGACCTAATGACTATGGGACATGGTGGGAAGACAGAAACCAATCAGGCCCTTCATACTACAACCACAAATGGCAACCTTGAAAACCCTGCTCCTGCAAATAATTGGAGATGTAGAAGATACAAGATAGTGTTTTCTTTGAGTTAGTTACAGAGAGAAGTAAGAAAGAAGTAAGAGGTGCAAATTAAGATGACTTTTGTCTTCATGAGCCCTTCTTGAGGAATCTACTAGGTGCATTTTCTCCAGCTTTGATAGATAACAAGAGAAATTTCATCAAAATGACAGTACAGACATTTAACTGTAGAACTAAGACTAAAACTAAGGGTCAGTACAGGGTTAAGAAATCCAATATTATATTTTGTTGACAAAGAAGAAATAATGCAAAGAAGTAGGAGGTAAGTGAGGTAGAAAATAAAAGATTACCACTGGCTGCTTACTTAATAGGTGAACCTCAAGAATACTGATTAATTTAGTATTCCATAGAAGAAAGGTATAGAAAAAGGAACTTATTGAGGGATGAAAGTATGGCTCAGAGATAGATGGCTTGCCTATCATGTACAAGGTAATAGGATTGATACCCAGCATTGGAAAAGAAAGAAAGAAAGAAAGAAAGAAAGAAAGAAAGAAAGAAAGAAAGAAAGAAAGGGAGGGAGGAAGAAAACCAAATCAGCACCTATAAGCATAATAAGAGGTAGTATACAGATTAAAATACAAAATTCCTCAACACCATAAACAATCCTTTCATGAAACTAATTTGAATTCACAAAAATAGAAGCACAACACTACATGATACATATGGAACCCATAAATATGATTAAGATAAAAAAATTGTTATCAGGCACATCCATATAGGTGAAAGGGCTTACAGTTTAGCTTGACTATTAAAAAGGTCTCAAAATTTTCTTGTGACATGCTAGCCCATTCAATGACACATGCAAAAATTCCATCCAGGCTAAACACTGTAACAAGAATGAAGAGATATCAGAGGTGGAACTGATACTGTAGTGTGCTGCACATATAACAGACAAAAAGAACTCAAACCAATAAACATTAAATAAGTCAAAGACCCTCTCTGATCCTGGAAGCTCCAGTTGGCTATGAAGAGAGTTCTGTCTATGGACACAAAAGCATAGGAACTTTCTGCAAATAGAAAAGAAACACACACACACACACACACACACACACACACAAGGAAGTGCAAATGAGTATAAAATAGAGCTTAATGTTATGGACAATGGAAATGCAGATTAAGTAAACCAAAATCCTGGGACCTAAAGAAGGTGAAACAGTAAGTGACGAGTGGAAAATGATGATACCTATTACTCTATATACTTTTATATAAAATAATAAAAACTTAATGATATTAAGGAGGAACAGTTCATCAAAAATAGTGTCAGTCAAAATAGGAAGTCTATAAAAACTCATGTATAAAGAAGCAGCACAAGTCATTTAGGAGCTACTCCATGAAAAGCAGCAGTGGCAGATAGCTTTATTGTATCAATCTATAAACATTGGGGGCCAATTAGTGCCAATGCTATGTAAATAAAGAAAAAATGCATATTTGTTTTACAAGGCATGTAATAGTCACAACTAAATTTGTTAAATGTATTAAAGAAAAGAAAACCATAGGTAGCCGTTGCTTATGAATGTTCACACTAATGTCCCAATTCTCATAAAAGCAGATACAGTCAACACTGTGAAAAGAGAAGTATCACATAGAAATGGATGTGTGCAATTTTTTTGTTAGGCATAAGTCTTGAAATAATAAAGTAGTACATTATGGATAAGTGAGATAATACTAGTCAATCCAGGAATACTTTTAGGGAATGTACTAATTAATTGGCCATCTTATTTGACTGAGGTGGAAAATCCTAAAAAGCCTTCAATAAAAATAAATCCTTGTTCCCAATAAGCTTTTGAAGAAAATATAGTTGTATTTTTCATAATTTGAATATATGTGCATATATATGCACACACATTCTCTGCACTTAATCTACCACAGCAGTGAGAACCTGAAAATGCTATAAAAATTTAAATGCAAGTCCAAGAGAGGGAAATATTTGTAACCAATGCCTGACAAGGGACTTGGACCTGAAATATAAAGACCTTTTACTAATGAGTATTTATAAGTCTGGAAGTCCATAAGTTAGAAAGCTTATATCTGAACCGTCTAAGTGACCTCCACATGTACACATGTGTACTGCACACACATATGCACACAAAAGTACAGTACAGTAAACACATTAAACAGCAAATTTATCAGTTATTATCCACTTGTATGTGTTTAACAACAGTTACTCAAAAGCTTGGAATGTTTAAATGCTTTCACTATGAAATTAAAAGCAGTAGCTTTATGCTGAGAGCCAATTTAGAAGCATTCTTTGTAAACTTGTGCTTGGCATTTTATTTCTCATTAGAAATTTAGATTATTTTTCAGGAGATACATTTGTAAGAGGAATTTTCTCTACAAGGGCAATTCTAGAACTTCCTTTGTCTACCTTTATATGAAATTATGGCATGAATTTTAAGTTCAGCTTCTTTCAGTGATTAACTTTCCATAATCCACTAAAACATTCATTGTTACAATTCAAGTGAGCCCATCAACTGCTTTACTATAAATGGATGAATTGTTTGCGATTGAGTTTTTTCTCTGACAGCCTATTTCTGGAAACTCTAGTCAGTGTAAAGTCTGATCAGCACATGGCAACAGGGTTATTAATTGTCCTTTCAAATGGTAGCAATGGAGTGTGTGGAAATGGCTCAGTGGTTAAAATGAAAGTATTGCTCTTTCAGAGGACCTGAGTTTGGTTCCAAGCACCAATGTGGGGCACCTCTATCTGCCTTTAAATCCAGCTCCAAGGGATCTGAATCCTCTTCTGACCTCTTATGGAACTGTATTCATGTGCACATATGTGCTGACACACAGACACATAATTAAAATAAATATTAAAAATGTGTTTCAAGATTAATTTGATTTTTAATTAATTATATATGTATGTGGAGGGATATGTGCATGTTGATGCCCATGGAGGCCAGAAATACTGAATTCCCTGGAACTGGAGTTACAAATGGTTATGAGCCACTTGCTGTAGGCGTGGGAAGCAGAACTCAAGTCTTCTAGCAGAGTACTACATGCTCTTAAATTTTGAGCTATCTTTCCAGCCCCAGAATCTTTTAAAAAAGGTAACACTGTTGAATGTCTTCACACATCAATGCAATTGACTTCAGATCTCTGACTTCAAATTGCTTCAACACAAAACATTTGGAGGAAGGAAAGGAAAGCGGGGATGAAAAAATTATAAAAAAACAAAATTGCAATTTTGGAAAATGAAGGATGCAGCCTTGAGTGTGTCTTGAAAGTGAGATAGAGTAAGGCTGGAGAGATGGCTCAACAAGTAAGAGGCATTTTGCTATTGCACCTATATAAGGAAGCTCACAACCTCCTGTATCTCCAGCTTCAGGAGATCCAATGCCCTTTTCTGAACCTCATAGGCATTGTCACATGTACAAACCCACACACAGACATACATATATACATATAACTGAAAGTAAAAGTGCAATCTTTTAAAAAATCATATTTCAATTATTGTTGAAAGAAATAAAGCAATTACTTCTGGTCTGTTTTCTTCTTTCTACATTCTGAAGTAACTTCCCTCTACTCTCCGTTTGTTTTGCTTTTTGGTGTGCCACCAGAACTTTAGTGAGTTGAGATGATGGAAAATTATGATTCTCATGGGTAAAAATATTTGCCAAAGGCTATGATTATTAGTTAGGCATTTTGTATTTGTAAAATAATAAATTATTTTATTGTTGAGGAAAAGTAACAGCATACTTCTTCAGGAAATTTAACAATTTTGATGCATAATTTTAATTTCAACAAGAGACAGGAGAGTTATTTCTAAAATATTACTAGTAATAGAAGTTTTGAGGCTCTAATTACCTCTCTCTATAAAATCCTAACTATTTCTAGGGCTAAATTTTTGCTTGCTTTGGAGGAAGTCTGATTATTTATGGCATCTCCATGGTGATTTATATTACATTTCACAGTTAATCATAAAATGAGTGCCTTCTGCCACACCTTCTACCCACTCTGTCTTTTTTGCAAAGACTGTTTGGGGCAACACACAATAGCTAAATGTGTTCATGTATTTTCCTGCTGTTATGTTTACTAACACATGATTGCTTGTGATTCCTAAGATGAAATGTTTTCACATTCATCGCTGTCATAGTTCCCATCATCAGCTTGACTGGACTTAAAGGGAAGACACACTTCCGTATCTATGAGGTCATTTCCCTAAATGTTTAACTGAAGAGGGAGGACTTACCCTGAATGTGGTGAGATGGGCTTTAGACTGAATAACAAGGGAGAAGTGAATTAGGCACCAGCATTTTCAGTTCTCTGCTTCTTCATTATGGACCTACATTCCTGCTGCTCTGACCATTTGCCATGATGGCCCATAGTAGCCTCAAACCATGCACTGAAACAGACCTCTCCTTCCTTAAGTCACATTTGTGAGGTATTGTGTCACAGTACCAAGAAAATTAATGAACTGAATCTCCTTCCTTGACTTAATTATTATGAATTTTTCCAAAATGAATGTGTGAGATCATTACCATATTTATGTCAGCCTGTACTTAATTTAAACATTACTTAATACTAAATGATAATAGCAATAGCAAGCATCTGATAAGAGCTTATCATGAAAGTACTTTACTAACCTATAATTAACACTTATGATACTCTGAGGTAGTAACATTGTCATTCCAAATTTACAAATAAAAATTGCCTGATGTTATACATGTGGTAAGTAGACATGAAACTGGTGTCTGAATCCTTATTCTCTCAGCTCATCATGAAGTTAGTAATTAGGTATAGAGATGGTATTTGTTTAATGTTTTATTCTTCTATAAATTATGTGTTAACAAACAAATCAATTATGGGCTAATAAATATATTAACTATATGTTCAGTATTCTTAGCCATTGAGGCAATATGAATCAAAATTATCGTGAGATTCTGTTTCAGACATCAGGTAAAGTGGCTATCATCAAGAAATATAATACTAGCGAAAATATGGGACTAGGAAAAAAGATATCATAGAAGTTCCTTAATCCACTTTGGGGACTACACTAGAGATACCTGCACAGAAATGCTTGCTGTTGTACTATGAATAATAGCCAATTATGGATTAGTATAAGTATCCATCAAAAGATTAATGGACAAAGAAAATGTGATGTGAAGGTGAGAGAGAGAGAGAGAGTCAAATTAAAAATACAATATACACATAAGACATACAGAGTGAGAGAGCAAGAGAGTGAAAGAGAGATACACACACACACACACACACACATACACACACACAGAGATTCAGCTCACATATGTGGGGCTTTGTCTGTAGGATAGGTAGAAACAGAGAGGCCCTAACACCTAGCCCTGTGTGTATGTTCAGGGCTTTATATCATGAGTTTGGATTTGTATTCAAAGGTACTCTCCAGGAACTGATACTTAGTCATAAGTGACTTTCAGTGTATGGGAGGAGATACATAGAAGGACTTGACACCCACCAATTTATGTGTGTCAAGACTGATGCCAACTGTCTCTTACCACCCAACTTGCAATGCGCATCCTGATCTTGTGGCCTGACTGGTGACATGTACATGATGAGCCAAGCACATTGGGTAGCCAACCAGGACGCCCTCATTGTTCACGTTAAGTACAGGTGACTTGTGTCTGCTCTATAATGCTATGGCACTCACCTGGACTGACAGTGGGGTCCTGTGAGAGCAGGGTTACTGCAGAAGGCTTCACTTCTTTGTTCCATTTTGACAGGGATATCTCACCTAAGCCATATCACAACCACACTTCTTCTCTACTAGGGTCTCCTTTCAGTCATGATAATAGACTTGGTTTCTGAAGGTAGGATTTGTGCTTGATCTGTTTCTAGTCTGTCCTGAGTGAAAGGGTCATCAGGCAATGTCTGTGCACTGTTGACTTGTGATCACCCATAAATAGAGCATCAACAGGACACAAGGGTCCCTATCTTTGAATAACTAATATTCTGAAATGAAAAGCAAGGTTCTCTTCAATTCCAGCATCCTCTCCTTGAATGTGTGTTGAACTTTCCCCGAGAGCCCCCTCTCTTCCTGAATGCCAGTACTCAGGTCTATATAAAAACCTTTATTTTGTAAACTTGAAAGGTACACCATCAACTAGTCATGGCTTGTTATACCTACACTGGTCACCAATAGCCTAAAATTAAAACAGTACAAAACATAATCTACCAAAACGACTATTTTGCTCACTGACTTTCCTTGTTTCTTGCACTGCTTTTGTGATGGGTCATTTTAATCCAAAAGTCTCTTTATCTCAGTTAGAGAAAATTCAAAATTTTTTTCCATTTGTGTATTTTATCGACCTGTGGGAAACACTGTCAATCACTTGGAGAATAGTCCTTAAATTTCTGGATGCAAATTTTCCATTTCCTCAGTATTCCTGCCCAAACTGCAACCAGTTCTTTAAAGACCCATTAGACTTAATGTGTTTTATTGAGAAGGACACAAATAGAGATGGCATATAAATCTCTCTGCCACTTCCTTTCCTTCTTGTGCCTCAGCTTCTCCCATGTATTCTGACCCAAAATATGAAATGTTGCATGAGTCCTATGCATGCATATGTATGGTTTTGTGCACACATATAAACACATTGATTTCTAAACTACTGAGTCCATTTAGCTTTGTTCATTTACCACTGGGAAATGAATGACTTATGTGGGAACTTGTCTCTGAAGAAGACTGGTTGTCCCTTTCTCAGTAGGGATTGACACCTAGCCTTGTTGGCAAAGAGAAAAGTTGGCTTTGTGATATATGAAAAATAATGTCCAATTCCTCCCCGAGGCCTCTATTCTTCAAGGGCCATATTTCTTGTTTTCTACCCCTATTATCCAAAATCTCTCATGTCCATCTTCTTGAAGATACTTTCTCTGATCAGCTTCCTTAATAATATCTTGATCCTTGAATTCTATTTGTCTAGAGACTGATTTACTTTCTCCGTGGTATCTATCTCATCTTTAAAGTTCTATTCATCTAGTTAGTGTTGTAGTGCATACCTTTATCCCAGCACTCAGAAGGTGGCAAGCAGTAAGATCCTAAGATTGGGGCAAGTCCTGGGAACTGACCTACTACATTTTCTATTGCTGATAGACATCATTACAAAAAACAATGCGGGGAAGAAAGCATTTATTTGGCTTACATGTTCTGATCAAAGTCTGTCACTTAGGGAAGTTTGGGCAGGAACTCAGGCAAGAGCTGAGGCACAAAACTTAGAGCAAATTTGGCTACTGCCTTGCGACTTATGGTTTTCTCAGTTTACTTATACAACTTCAGACCAATTTGAAGGGGTGAAGTCACCCACACTGGGTTGGGTTTTCCCACATGATAAACCAAGAAAATGAGTTCTGCAACTGGTCACCAACAGCAAAGTCGCAAGCCTACTTTCAGATGCTCAGTATATTAACGTTTTTTGTTAGTGAGCCATTTTCCTAGGGAAATGCATGGATTAGAAATAGATCATATTGGGTAAGTGAGTCTAGATCCAAAAAGACAAATGCTGAAAGTTCTTTACATATGCTGTTCTTAGCTTCCATTCTTCAGATGTGAGAATAAAAAATGGAGGAAGAGATAGGGGAGAAACTACCTGGGATAGCTGGATAAGTTGCTATAGCATTGGGGATATTTAGTAGGAGCTGAAACAAAACTATGTATGTATTTGTGGGGCTTTTGATGTGTGGAAAGGCACATATGGTAGATCCTAACACAGCCATGTTTGTGTACGAGGCTTTGGCTACAGGAGAGGGAACACAAAGGAAGACCAGCATCTGGATTCATTGTGGGACTTAGGTTAGAGTGGTGGAAACGTATAGAAATTCATATCAAGCTGTGCAGGGAGGTAGGAGTTGTGGGTGAGTTTGTACCTAGTAGAACATACAAGCAGCCACATTTTGGGCAGTTTCACGTGCAGGGAGGAATAGACATGAAAAGCCATGGGCATTCAAATATTTGTGATGCTGTGCCTATGAAACCTAGACTTGTGGTGTGTGTGTGTGTGTGTGTGTGTGTGTGTGTGTGTGTGTGTGACAGAGAGAGAGAGAGAGAGAGAGAGAGAGAGAGAGAGAGAGAGAGGTTCATGTGCATGTATTGTGTTGATGGGTGCTTTAGTTGTTAGGTAGGGAATATCTCACTTGACCTATCACCACCCATGTGTCTACATGTATCAGTGGCTGTAGAAGGGGATTCTAAGAAGTACCTTGTACCACAACATGCATTGGGTGGTTGTTGCCATAATAGTTGGCAGATCTTTCACAGCATGGCTCTTAGCCCTCTGTGGAAGACTTTGGTTGTAAGGAACTGGGAAATGTAGCAGAACCTGGCATCAGGATCCGGTGTGTGTGTCTGGAGGGCTTTGACTATGGGTGAGGGGATACCTACCAGACCTGACACCAAGATATCTTTCTCTTGCTCTCAGGTTCTTTCGTTGCTCTCCTCTCCTCTTTCCCCCTCCCCTCCCCTCCTCTCCTCTTCTCTTTTCTCTCTTTCTCTCTCCTCTCTCTCTCTCCCACTCTCTCCCTCACTCCAACATGCGTTTGTGTGTGTCACTTGGCTCTTCAGAATTGGGAACACAGCAGGTCCTGACATCTATTTGTGTGTGTGTGGATTTGGATGTAGTGGAGGATATAACTAGCTTAATCTGATCTGTGTTCATGCATGTGTGTGTGAAGATTTGCCTGTGGAGAAAAAAAATCAGGAACTGACATATAGCATATCATCTTTTGCATGAGTGTCTAGGTTTTTGTGTGTGTAGTATGTTCTTTTACCTAGTAATGAATGTTGGGCACAGGAGAATCTTAATATATTAAAATGTATGTGTAACTGCAGTGATGTGGAGGGACATGCTGTCAGTTCCTGACATATTATCCTCCATAGGAAAAGCCTTATATACATGGATAGATATCAGATTCAGCTAGTCATAGCCTCCCCTATAGCCAAATCCACACACATACACACACACACACACATAGATGTTAGGGCTGGCTGGGTCCCAGGTCCTGAATATCCAAATTACACACATATACACACTCAGGACAGAGAGAGACAGAGACAGACACAGAGACGAGACAGAGACAGAAACAAGACAGAGAAGAGGAGGTAGGAACAAAGGAGCCTCAGACAAGAGACAGAGCTCAGCCTGATTTCTTGCTGTATGTGCAGACTGGTGCCAGGTGTGGGGCATGATCTCCTTAGGCTCATGTTGAGCAGTGTGTGTTGGGAAGCATGGTGGCGTGCAGCAGGGAACTTAGTTCATGTGGTATTGTAGTTAGTGGATGCATACAGCTGACACAAACCTAGAATTGTATGTGGATTTTGCAAGGGAGAATGGAATGCACATGAGGCTCTAGGTATCAGGCCCTGTTGGTCTCTATCGCCCACAAACACTGTTATATATCAAGCCTGTCTCCATTTCCTTTCCCTGTACTGCTTGATGTCAGTCGCTGGAGAACACCTGATCATTCACCCCGCATTCACTGCTGCAAACTAAACTACACTGTAATCCACAATGCACTGCAGTTATCATCATTGCACGATCTGTGAAAACTATGCAGCTCACTCTCTGACCAATCACCACAAGCACACATACTGTTGCTTAGAGCGTCATCACCACCACGCTCCACACATACTGCTCTTGACCAGGCCTTCCTGGACAACTGCAGATGTCCTCCATAGATGCTATGAGTCGGGTTCTACTAGATCTAGACAGCTCACAACTGCTGCCATGCAACATACACTGCTGTGCTCACAAGACACTGCAGAGCATCTCCCCGCTGCTCCCACAGAGAATTACCTCATTCACAGGGCTGCCCCCACTGCAGGCCTTCTAGATACCGCCCCCTCAATCCAGCTCTCAAACACACCCATGAACCTTTAGTTATCATGCTCGGCTGGACGGACGCTCCTTCCTGTGACACTATACCTGAAACACACTGTTGTCTTCAGACTTTCTGGACAGTGGCCTGAGGCGTGCATGCTCTACTATGTGTCACATCCTCAGGACTCCCGAGTCCTGCGCACATATTGTGCATGGAAACAGGCTATGTGTAATAAGTTTTTCTTCCTACACCTGTACTGCATCAAAATAATTGCTAATTCTCAGTCATGCTAACACCCCTGCCATTGTCTATCAGTGATTATTGTCAGCAGAATGGTGCTCTTTTGTGTAAGGCTTGATGCCTATTGTTGTCTATACATGCAATATGCATGACTGAAATCTTCACAGTGGTAACATTTGCCCGATAGGAAGAAATTTGCCGCTGTCTGTGACAGGTATGTGGAGCAGAGCCACATCAATAGCAGTGCTTATTTGCCTAGTAGTTTCTATTGGGGGTAAGGGTGTGTGTCAAGCTTCGTCTCTTCCCTGGCATGTCACGTAGGATAGACGCTGGTGTTCAAGAGAATCTGATCCACTGCACTGTATACGCCACTGTGGATTAGAAGGGGATAATGTCCAGCAGGGCCCAGTTGCTAGCAGTAAACCTGAGACTCAGAACAGTGTGTGGCATAGGAAGGAGTCCAGCTAACCTGATGCCTAATGGTGTAGTTGTGCCTTGTACAGAGGGATGAGGTCCAGCAATGCTAATTCTAGCAACTGTGCAAGGTCTAACTGGCAGAGTCTAACTGCCCATCATGGTCTGGCAGCTGTAATTTCCTCCATATCAAGGCCGGATATGGAGAAAATTATATAGGACTGTTTGGGATCTGGTATTCAGCTGGTTCTAATACCACCCAACGCATTTGAGATGGTGTGAGGGCAGGCACTGTCAAGCAGTGGCAATTACTAGCAAGGCTGTTTAGCACAGAAGATGGGAGGGGACATATGTGTCCCCCTCAGATGGACAGCCAAACTCTTAATGCTGCCATGTGGACAAGCTACTTTACTACTATTGGTGTGTGCATGTTGGGGGAAGGAAACATTTTGAACTGATACCTAGTAATGTATATGGACGACAATATATGATTGGGGGGTATAAAGAAAAGTGTCAGGTAAGGGCTGATATCTAATTGGAGACGTGGTTTGTGGGCTGTGGATATCCATCAGGGTCTGACACCTAGCAGTTTTGGGATACGTGGGGTGTCCAGCACAGCCTGGCTCCATGTATTCATTGTGAGGCAGCAAGAAGGTGGTATGTTCTGCATGGGTTGACATCTAGCATTGAGAGTGGAGCTGTGCTGGGGAGTGTGCAGTGCTAGGCTCTCTGGCCTCCAGCAGCAGCACCATGGAGACTCATCAGCTCAAGCAAGTCCTATATCTATCCTATCCTCAGCATCCCTCCTCTCCTAGGCTGAGGTGTTTGGGAGTGAAGAGGCAAGTTGACTGTCAGAGTTGGAAATCAGCCTCCAGCTCTGAAGAGTGTTCCTTCTGCTTCTTTACCATATCTTCATGCAGTAACGTTGAGGGTCACACAGTGTAAGAGTGGCGAGCAGAGCACATCAGCTTGGACATATCTGCCTGGACACTCCCTTCCTGCTTCTTAGCACTGGAGCACCATCTTGGCTTAGAACAGGTATTTGTTGTGTGCTGGGGTGTGACAGTGTCTAGGCTTCTTCTAGATGTCCTATGATATAGTCTCTTCAGCATGCTTCAACTGTTGTGTTTTCTTGGCTAATGGCATTAAAGCTCGTGTGGCCAGAGTTCATCATCTGTGCTGTCTGTGTCTTCTTCCTTAAGAGGCTGAACTTTATGTAGATCTCTTCTGTATCTCTTGCGTGAATTTTGTAGTGTTTGCATCTGGGGTTAGCTGTAATAACTGACATTGTGTTCAGTTTTCTAATGGGTCCTTACTATTTACTTTTGCATACTTTCCTTGCAGATTTTTGTGGACACACCATTTTCTCTGCCTTGATTTCCAATGGTGCCTCTGACAAAATCAGCTGACAGGACGTAGGTCAGTCTGTTGCTAGGATGTGTGTTTGAATGCATGTTTCCATCTCTGTTTCTTCCCTGTCCAACTCTGTGGATCTCTGAGATTTTGTGTGAAGGGCTGGAACTAGAAGTGCAGGGTCTGGAGGCGTCACTCCTGTCCTCTGCCATCACTTTTAGGATTAGACCCAGGTGGATGTTACGTTTCATGCTTGGGTAGCAGATTGCATTCATCAAGTCGACCTGAGAAAAGATCTGTCAGCTTAACAACAGAGACAAGAGTGGAGAAACAGGGATGTCTGAGAGCTTATATTCCTTTGAATTCTTCCCAGGAAAAAGAAATGTTCTATTTGCCAATTGGTGCATATTTAACTGAAAATCTACTTCAGTACTTCAGTATTTTTTTGCATGCATATCCTATACCATTTGGAAACAGTACAAGTGGATGACATCAAGTGCACCATCTTCATGTGATTGGTGGCCCGGGAGATAATGTCCATAGACACTGCCCTGCTTAGGCACGCCAGTCTAGAGGCTATGCAGAGATGTGCACTCGTGTTCCAAGGCTCTGCAGAGGCACTTCCTTCATTTGCTCAGGCTGTTCTTCAGGGTCATCTCTGAGAAAAGAGAGGCATAGGTGACATCTTTACACTGTCAAAATACACAGAGCATCAATGTATGCTGGAGATTCAAAAGTAACACATACGTTGGGAGGCTTTCAAAGGGGATCCTTCTGCTATCCTCAGATCTTGATGAGAATTGGAGTGGGTTCTGAAGTTGGACGCTAGAACCGAAACCATCACACTGCCTGCACAGAACGTCCTCCTGAAGCTGTGTAGAACTTCCGAGCCTCCCTGAGCTCACTTTTCATCGCTGACACCAGTGCTGAGTGTGCAGGTCCTCAGGTCAGGAATACCCTGTGCACATCGTTCAGGATGTTTTCAGTCACCTACAAGAGAAGGAACATTGTAGATCAGTGAAGAAACTGAATGAGAGTTCCACAACCACAAGCACAAAATCTGTGGTCTTGGCAGATAATGGCAGGTTTACCATTGAAATTCAGGGACTAAAGAGGCAGGAAATGTTCTTTGCCATCCAATGGGACCTTCCCTAGGCCAACATCATTAGGGTCTTGTCAGGGACATCTGAAGGCGGGGAATGATTTCTTATGGCAGCCCTGCAACTTTTCAGGCATCAGGCTCTAGGAACAAAGGAGGAAAAGCATTTTCCCACCAACATGTCTAAACACAGGCACTCTGCTTCCTGCATCTCATCTCACGTCCTCCTATCTACAATAGACAGGATACATACTTGGCTAAAATGAGCTTCCACAAAAGATCGTGTCCCAAAGAACCTGCAGAAAATAGGAGAGAAAAGGTGGCCAATAAGAGATCTGGATTTGACTTGAGGAACTCCATGTGACCCACCTCTACTAAATTGGTCATCATGGCTGTGTCAAGAGTCCAGTGGGTGTAATTTCAGCAGTGTGCCAACCAAATGGGTTGTATCGAAAAGAGCGTATCAAGGACTCAGCCTTGTGCTCTGTGAGGAGGATGCCTGTGGACTGCTTTGGGATGATGTGTGCCACTGGCAGTGAAGAAGGGAAGTGATGGATGTGGCTGTCTGAAACTCGGCTGACTTCTGTTCTCTCAGGTAAAAGCCTAAAGACAGGAACATGCTTTTAGTAACAGGGACAACCAAAGTCCCCATTAGTCCCAAGGCAAATGTCAAAATAAATATCACATCTGTTCATACTGAGATTTGCCTTTGTAGAGTCCATTCTCTGAGTCTGGAGCCCATGATTCTCATGGGTGTCTCTCCTGGGTTTCACAGGCCTGGCTACAGCACCCAAATGTCCCTTTCCCAGCACTGCCTTCAGTAAAGTTTCTTATGAATTATACTTGCCTTAGTAATCACCCACTGATGTAGAACAGGTATGGCCACATAAACAAGAAGCCTGTGACTCTCATCTGGTTTTCCTGACAGACCTGTGTGCACCGTTGTTCTCACGGTTCTTCAATCCAGTACAGACGAAGTATCTTGCCACTTGCAGAGTGACTGTCCTTCCATCCAGGTGTAAGAAGATGTTCACCTGTTATACACAAACTATTCCTCCATAACAGCTAGGGGACCGAGGGAAAGAGGGAAAAGATGTGCTACTTGCAACAGTTTATCTCAAGATCTCTCTGAATCCATGCCTCTGTTGTCTCTCCACTTACCTTTGTTTCTCTGCATCATGAGCTCATTGACCACATTCCTTGGAGCCGAAAAGGCTGACTCTGGCAGCCTCAAGCTTATCTTTCTGTGGACCAGTGTCAAGGATAAAACAGATCACAGAAACATCTCCAATACAACAGGATGAAAATTAATGGTCTCAGTGTTGACTTCAGCCATAAGACCCCCAGATAATCCCTGAAATTCAGTCCCTTCTGAGTAGCCACTTTTCATTACATCACTGGATCTGCATGGAGGGTGTCCATGACAACATCAATGCAACTTTCCCAGGAGGATCCTAGCTGAATGCTTTGAATATAGTCACAATGTTCTGCCTAAGCCTACCCCTTGATGTGGGATCTAACCAAAAAGTAGTTGCAAGACTGCAGACTAAGTCATGTGTCCACTGTACACCAGGACAATCAAGCAATACCCACCTTGCAAACTAGAGCAATGTCCCAGCATTCCATCCACAGTGATGTCCATTTTCTTCCTGCTTGCTGTCACTTTCCTGTTAGGAGACAAATATGGATCTGACAGGTATCCCACAGGAAGGGCCCCTTCACCAACAGCTAGATGGAACCAGCATGCAGAGGGAGTGTCTCCCGTGAAGAGAGGGAAATGGATTGGATACAGGCAGCCTGCAAACACATCAGCAGGGAGGGGAGGCAAAGGGGGAGGAGATTCACCTCTGACCAGTGGGAGAAAACATCTCCCTTGGACCTGGTTTTTGGAGTTTTCCTCCCTCAAAGCCTTTGATCCCCTATAATTCTTTCTTCCTTAGCCAACACTACTTTTGACTGCCTCTGCCTCTCATCCTCTACAGTCTACCCTTAGCTTAAACATTTCAGGTTAATGCTGGTGGTGGTGCTGTGGAGAGTTCCTTTGGAAATAAGATTTCCTAATTTACATACCCTAACTATCATGTGATGCTTGCAAAGGACATTAGAAAACATGTAGATTAATAAACACAGATGGGCACCCCACTTAGCTGTGTGTAACTGCGCTGCTCTCCCCTTCCAGGGGTGCTCCTTCAATCGGAGAAACATGGCTTTGTGTGGGGGAGGCAGCAGCAGCACAGAAGTATCAAACAATTTCCAACTCTCTTCTTAACCCTCTTCCAGCCTTTGCACAGACCGCTGGCAGAGGCCTCATTTTCCTCTTCGGGAAGGACACCTTTAAAGTTGTTTTTGGATGTTGCCTGAAGAGAAGACCTCTGAGTCCAATGGGTGTTAGTAGGAGCTACACCCTGAGGTATCTCACTGTCTTTCCTTACAGAGGGTGTACTCTGAGTGTATGAGCTATTCTAGGGGTGCTCACTTCCTGGAGTGCCTCGCAGGACAAATGCTGTGCAGAAGAAATGCATCTTGAGGACAACTCATTGCAAACTGTGCTACCTACTGCCTACCTACTGCCAAACTTCTGCTCATGAGAGGAGTAACTTCAGGAGCACTTGTGGGTATTGGGTGGCGAGGTTTGTCACCTTTCAGCTGCTGTGCAGTGTGGCAGGCATGCTCAGGTTTCTGCTGCCCTGCTTCCTTGAACACTTCTCATCATGCCCCTGATGTTCAGCCAGCAAGGCGAAGGTGGGAAGGGCAAGCTCACTCACTCTCCTCTGAGGAGGAAGGAAAATGAGAGCATGTGCTGATGACACAGCAACACTGGCCTGTAAGGACTGAGAAGCATATTTAGTGTGGTCCTGGGGTGACTCGTGGTTTAAAATTAGGTATGTAGCCATGATGTTATTGAATTTTTTCTTGTGTAGACAATCACTAATAGCCATGGGATGGTAGCCCATACACCACATAGCCAGCACAATGCTGAAATTTAGTTTGTTACACAATGTCTCTGAGGACAATGGGAGTTTGCAAAATTTTTCCCAGTCCTTGAGCCACTGGTGCTGCCTAATGTCACCTATCTTGGGCCTCTGCTCAGGGTTCACAGTGAATAAGTGCACAATGAGGTGCACAATGTTTTCTGAAAGTGTGTAAGGAATGTAGTACTTGGGATTCAGCATCTCCTCCTTCATGTCTGGATAGGTCTTTGCTTTGAATGGGAACCTCAGTGTCGCCATTTGCATATAAAACCACTACCATGCTCCAGATGTCAACTACCCTTGCATCGTATTCTATGTCAGCGAATAGCTCTGGGGCACAATATTCCAGGGTGCCACAGAATCCCTTGGACAGCTGCCCAGAAGTGACTCTGACAACCAGGCCAAAGTCGCACAATTTGATATTTCCTGTGCCATCAAGCAGGATGTTATCTAGTTTGATGTCCCTGTGTGTAATGCCACTGTCATGGCAATATTGAACTGCACACACAATCTGGCTGAAGATGTGTTGGGCCTGCTCTTCCTGCAGAAGGCCACCCTTCTCAATGCGCATGGCCAGATCTCTACATGCAGCAAACTCCGTCACCATATACATGTGATCTTTGCTGCCAATGACGTGAAAGAGCTTTATTATGTAAGGGTGGTCTAGCTCTTTGATGATGTCTATTTCTGTAGATTTTTTTTGCAGTCACTCTGCTCACCATTCGCCAGGATTTTAACTGCAACTTTCACGTTCGTGTGGAGGTGGCAGGCAAACTTCACCTCAGCAAAGGACCCTTTGCCGAGGGTATTGAGTATGACATAGTGTTCTGTAAAGGTTTCCTCTTCATAGGTGTTGGCCTTCAGGTTCAATTGCATTGTCACCTCCTCTCTCGTCTTGCTTAGTAAGATTCTTGATAATTTCCATACCAATGCCAACTGAGGAAAACAGATTAACAACAATGAGAAGTAAGGCATGTGGGAATGTTTTTAGCTTTCCGTTTCTACATGGAAAAGTGTGACAGATGTGACAACCTTACAGTGAACTTGTGGGTTACAATACATAAGAATAAACTAAACTCCAAAGAAATCCTGGAAAACATACTGAGGATTAGAACCAAATCTAAGGAAATAGACAAGAGTGAACACTGCAATGGCATAAATGCTTGATAATTGAAAAGAACAATCAAAACAGATCAAAAGTGATCAAATAAGAGAAAATTCAGTTTAAATCTATAGCCGAGCTCTGGTGTTATAACAGTATATATGGCTACTTCTAAAGAATCATTTGGAAGACATTTTTTTTTTGGCAACTAATAAGGGCTTTCATGTTGGTATGGAGATGATATCCTATCTATTCTGTAAACATTTGTGAAGATCAAAGAAATTAAAAGTTCTATGTAAACCAAACCATTTCTTAATCACTCTTTGGAAGAAATGTTGATTCTTTGTTCACTGCTAAGTTCTCAATAACCTAAACAATGGAAATCTTGGAATCATAAACACTTGGGAAACACTCTTAGTGAAAGTATAGAGTACAAATGGTAAAGAAGAATCTACTTTCCTGCAGAAATAATGAAATTTGAGGGAATAGAAAAAAGAATGAGGCACAATTTGCAGATGCTGTCCTATGTTGAGGGAAAGGAGTGCCATTTCTAGAAAAAAAGTTTACATTCCCAGATCCTACTGTAATCCTTTAGCTGTCTACGCCATCCAATTTACCTATTTTTTTCTTTTCCCAAATTGTATATTTAACTCTGAGATAGTTTGGTGAATATAATGATATTACACTTGTCAACATCATAAGTAGTCTTTAAATCATTCTGTGTTAGTCACTTGCTTTCATTTAAACTCAATTGATAGAACATTTTTCAGAAATCTATGGTATCAATCATACATTTTAAAGTATCTGTATATTTACAACTGGTTTTGAAGTTTGAATTTCTTACTGTTTCAATAATTTTGATGATTTCATATGTAATTATTGAATTTTCATGATTGTATTCTTCTACTCCTTTTTAAAGATCTGACAATATTACTTTGATGGCAGGTGTAACAAGTAGGATGTTTCCTGATAACATAAAAATGAAGCCAACGTCCCAAAATTTCTCTATTCTCTATGTAGCAATATAACAAAAAGGCTCCATGCTCTCCCGCCTCTTCCTCCAGATTTACCCTCCCTCCATCTCCCTTCAGAAAAGTGCAGGCCTCTGAAAGACATCAGCCAAACATGACATAATATGCTTCTATAAAACTGTGCATATACTATCATATCAAGGCTAAACTCAGAAACCTAGAAGGAGGAAAAGTTTCCGTAAGTAGACAAAAAGAATTAGTAACCACCTTCTTCCACTCTTAGGAATCCCACAGTAGCATCAAGCTTATCAGAAACAGCATACATGCACAGGATCTAGGTAAGACCCCTTCCACAGGCTGCCTGATCTCTTTGAGCCCCTATGAGTACCAGTCAATGATTTTGTAGGCTGGATGTTTATGGTGCCCCTGAATACCCTGGTGCTCTGATCGTTCATTTGTAAGTATTTTTGGAAACCTATGCTCCCATGAATTGTGAAACTGGAGTAAATGGCAAATTCTTAAACATGTGTAACCTCTGAAATCAAAAGATAGCATATAAAAACCTATGCAGATTAGTAATGAGAATCATAGTTCAATATTCTTTGGAAAAAAATCACAAGGAAAACGTTTGGGTCCAGTGATATGATTGTGTTTTTTTTTCATAGCAGAAAATCGGCCCCATGAAAACCACAATGCTCACATCTACTGCCAAGACTATTGCTATCATAAGTAAAATGGCAGTAACTGGTCACTTTTTGATTGGATTTAAGGCTCCTCCAGGAGATGGACACCATTACTGACAATGCTCACATGGACGTGGACAAGGAACTGAGTGGATAGGTCATGGGTTCTGGGAAAACCTGCTACTATTATTCTGCTACAGGGACACAGTGAACAAAATGACTTTTGATGACATGCTGCTACAGAAAGAGATCAATGTCTCAAACAGCTTACAGCAGTGAAACCCTTTCTTGCAGGAGATGGATCTAACACCAAGATTCATAACAATGTAGAGGGAGTGTGAGGTTTCAGAATACTCAGTCCTAATTGGAAGGCTTCATGAAAACCTTCCCTCAAGTTTCAGGGAGCTAGTCAGAAGAGGAGACAGAAAGATTCTAAAGGCCAACTATAATAGATGATCCAAGGAAACAAGGAAACTGATGACCACATGAACTCACAGAGACTGCAGCAATACACACAAGCATACAAAGATTCAAGTCAGATAGCGGTTCTTTCATTGAAAAGGGGAAGTGGAAACTGGGTTCCATCCCCAACCAGGAATACATCAGCATTTGTTTCCTGATGGCACAGAAGAACCAGTTTCCGTCTATGGATTCTCACTGTGTAACTTAACCACTCCTCTTGGTAGGACACATGCCCTGGCAAACACAAAATCAACTCAATAGAAATGTGGTAGACTTTTGGACTCATTGACCTTTTATGAGAACAGTTTACAATTCTTAATTCCTTATTTTAATTTTTCTTTTTATATAACAGAAAGAGTTTAAGACCATAATGCTAGATGGTATGAGAAGATAGGAATGAATGTCTTGGAGGAAATTGGGAAGGGGAAAATGATAAAAATACATTGCATAGGATGAAATGTCAAGAAAATAAAAGACTGGTATGAATGCATTCATGTATGGATTCTACCTGACTTTCAAATTGACTTAACACTAATATTTGTCCAACTATTCAATAAGGAAGAAGGAAAGAGACATTTTCCAACATGTTCTACATAGCCTACAAGACCTGGTGATTTGAGCTTTCCTCCCTTGATCTCCCTTGTGGAAATAATACACTGACTTCATCCACAAGTGTGTGTTGTGGCACAGACAGATAAATACACACACAGAGAAATAAATAAATAGAAGAAAATAATGCTAAATGTAAAATAAGAAGAAATTATAAAACAACAAACAGTCTATGTACTTAGTATGAGAATCCTTATTAAAAGTACTCAAAATTAAAAAAAAAATTTAAAAAGTACTCAAAATTTTCCCACAAGTTCAACAGCACATAATAATGGGTATGTTCATGCTCAACCTCAGTTCATTACTGAAGAACAGAATGACAATTGTACCATAAAAGGTGACAAATAAAACATATGAGGAGGATGCAGTTTAAAATGCCCATAGCTCCAATCATCAAATTTAATCATTTTCCGGGAAACATCTGCAAATGGAGATTTGGGCTTGGGCTCCTCCTTAGTCAACTAGGAAGAAGGGCTGGTGGCCAAATCCCCACTCCAAAAGTCTTTTGACAATCAAAGAGAACAGTGTGGGTTCCATGAAAGCAAAATAGGCTTGGAAGACAGCAGTCAATCAGGCTGTACCCGGTGTTGTTTGAGTAGATCAGAAACACCTCCTTCAAATTCTCGGCTTCATACACGCTCTGTAGGTACTGCCTCTGCCACTGGTGTCCTTAAAGTGAAAACTCTGCCTTCAACCTTACAGGAAAGCCAACTGTCCGTTAGCCACCCAACTCGTGCTGTGCATCCTGATCTGTGATCTGATTGGTGACATGTACAGAACTGAGCCAATCAGATTGGGTAGACAATCAGGACTCCTTCATTGGTCAGATTGAAATCATGTGACTCGTGTCTGTGCTAAAATATTTTGTAACACTCTTCAATGACAGGTGGGGGTCCCAGTGAGAACAGGATGAGAAGAGGAGGCTTTGTTTCTTTGTGTCTTTTATGTAGGGACATCGCAGCTAGTCAGCATGACCCCCACACTTCTTTCTTTCCAGGATCTCCTTTCAGCTGTGAAAACGCTTGGTCTAAAGGTGGGATTTGTGTTTAGTCTTTTTCTTGTCTGTCCTTAGTCATCAGGTTATATTTGTGCACCGTTGTCTTGTGATCATGAATAAATGCAACATCAACAGGACCTCAGAAAATCCTGTCTTCAAAGAAATAATAATCTATAACAAAAAAGTCAGGCTCTCTTAAAAACTCAGCATCTATGTCTTGAGTGCATGCAGATCTTTCCTTAAGAGCCCCCTGCCTTTCTTAATACCAGTGTTTAGGTCTGTGTAAAAACCTTTACTTTGTAAACTTGAAAGTTACATCATCAAGTAGTCATGGTTTGTTATACCTACACTGGATATAAATAGCCGAAAATTAAATCAATGCTAAACATAACCATATTGAACCTCTATTTTCCTTACTGACTTTCCTCATTTCTTGCACTCGTTTTGTGATGGGACATTTTAAGTAAAGTATTTTTCAGTTGTAGTAACTTCCAAAATTTATTCCATTTGTATATTTTCTAGTACACTGAGGAAGCACAGTCAATCTCTTGGTGAACTTGTCTTTAAACGTGGATACATATTTTACATTTCCTCAATATTACTGCCCAATCTGCAACTAGTTTTTTTTAAGATCTGTTGGTTTTCATTTTTTTTTTAGAATCTCACTCATAAAGAATGTATCTAATTCTCTCCTTCCAACTAGCTTCATTTTTGTGCCAGGAGATGATACCTAGATGTGTGTGTATTTGTGTGTGTTTGTGTGTGTGTGTTTGTGTCAGAGAGAGAGAGAGAGAGAGAGGAAAATTTGTTGCAATGAGGGACTTGGGCTGCATTCCCGGCGCCGGGCCCCTTGTTCTGTCCCACCCGGCTCCTGGTGCGTACCCGAAATAATTACACGGAAACTGTATTTATTTAAATACTGCCTGGCCCATTATCTCCAGCCCCTTATTGGCTAACTCTTACATATTATTTTAGCCCATCGCCATTAGTGTGTATCGCCACTTGAGTTGTGGCTTACCGGGAAAGATTCAGCATGTGTGACCTGGCAGGCTTCATGGTGGCAGCTCTCTCTGGCTCTGTCCCCTTCCCAGTATCCTGTTCTCTTTCTCCTGTCTATCTAAGTCCTGCCCTATCAGAAGGCCAAGGCAGTTTCTTTATTA
>PVIU01024653.1:0-25237 GCA_004026605.1 Ondatra zibethicus
CAAGTATCTTGCCAGTCCTAAAATGACTCCCTTAATGTAGATATCTTATTCCTTTCTCCAATATCCACCTTTCCTCCATCTCCACCCTCCCACTCCCCCAAGCTCTCCCCAGTCCTTCTCCCTTCTCCTTCCCCCTCTCAACTTCCCCTACCCCCTATCCCCACCTCTATCCCCGTCCCAGGGCTTCCAACTTTTGCCTGATGATCTTGTTTGCTTCCAACTTCCAGGAGGATCTGTATATGCTTTCTTTGGGTTCACCTTGCTATTCAGCTTCCCTGGGCTTGTGAGCTAAATGCTTAGTGTCCTTTGTTTTATGGCTAGGGTCCACTAATGAGTGAGTACATACCATAATCATCTTTCTGGGTTTGGGTTACTTCACTCAGGATAGCGTTTTCTATTTCCATCCATTAAAGTTACCTTCAGAAGTAAACTATTGTAATGTCACTAGAGACAGACAACAAAGGAAAATTCTTGGACAACTTTTTTGTACAAATTTTCCATGTCCTGTATAGACCTGTGGTATAATGTTTTATACATTGTTTCAAAATCTATACAAATTTTACATTGATTTTTTTTGTTTTAAACATTTAGTTTCAGGGCCATTTAGTGTGTATTTGACTGAGTATTGTATAAAAGTCCCCTATAAAGACATGTATGTTTGTTGGATTTTTGCATCACCTGCACTTTCTTTTATGAGTATTATATATATATATATATTACATATTATTTATAGATTTATTATGACATCTTTAGGTTTTGATAGTCACTAAGTTTCAAAGCAAGTTGAAGGTTCCAGAATCTCATATTTTATTTTTTGACATATTTAGTGCTATTTCATGCTTGAATTTCTTTTGTGTTACTGAAATGGAACCTTTAAATTTTATTTCTGACTATACAATTGTCTTTTTATTTTTAGACTCTAAGGGTACTTTTCTAAATTTTTTTGAAGTCTTTGCAGATATAGCAGAGTTGAATTTGGTAGTTATCAAATTATAAACTCTAAGTGAATTAATTTCTTTTATATTTATTTAGGTCACTGAAATATTTGTTACAATTTCTATTCTATTTCTTACTGGCATTATATATTATTTATTCAATGGATCTCCTTCCTTTTTTATTATGTCTGATTATTATCATTTTACTGCATTGTTATGTTGATATATTGATGTTTAAATGGATTTTATCATATATTGCTTATTTTATACTATTTTCTTTTGATTTCATTATTCTGCCTAATTAAATGCACTGTAGATTTTGTTTGTGCTGCATAATGTATAAATGTTTCCTTCTAATCTTTATACTTTTATATTACTTACTCTTTTATATGTTTTTAGGCCACTTCTAAATAACTTTCAATAAATTTTAATGGACATACACTTTTTTTTGAAGACTTAGAATGCAGTCTTTATTGTAAGAATATTATAGAGTTTTGCTTCAAGACTTTTTCTTGTAATTATTACTATTTGTTTTACATCTTTCTACATTTGATGCAATTTTTACCCCATGTTTAAAGTTCTCAAGTTAAGATATTGTATTTCTTCCAAATGAAGTATATTCTTCTAAAACTTAGTAAAAAGAATTTTATTTAGTGTAGAATGTTGTGATACAAAAATGTTGCCTTGTACTTTGAATTTCTTTAAAGTTACTTTCAGAAGTAAACAATTGTAATGTCACTAGAGACAGACAACAAAGGAAAATTTTTATTTTTGCATCATTCAAGGAACTTTATGCATAAGAGAAAATAGAAAATAGTGTGTTAAACTAGTTATTGCTAAACTCCTCAAATATTCTTCTACACAGCTTTAGATTCTGATATAAGCTACAACCTTTTATCTCTGAAGTTTGCCTTCCAAGTCTCTAACAAGTATGTACCCACTGTAACCTCTCTTCCACGTCTGTATGCTCTTTACCTGAGGCACAAATCATAACAAAAATTCTGATATAGGATTGTTTCAATTATAAACTTCGCCATGCTTTAGCTCGGAGGGGTTATGTGAATTTAGAAATTTGGGATTTTTTACTGTAATTTCATACATATGAACTGTATTAATATCCTTTCACCTCCTCTCTCATTCCTTCTTTTGTCCCCTATGTACCATACCTTTGCTCCCTTTTAGAATCCTGGCTTCTTTTCATGTGCATGTGTAAATAAGTATATACATATATATTTATACATAAATGCATATATACATATATACAAGCATATACATACACACACATATATACATGTGTTTTCAGAATTTCTTGTTCAGTAGAAAATATTGTTTCTTTACTGAAAATATAAAATGGATCTTTTAGAATATATTATATATATTATATATTTTAGAATATAGACAGTGTTTCTCTGTGGTTTTTTTTTTCGTGCTTTCACTGTGTTTTATTTCACAACAATTTCTAAGGCTGGTGACAGCTCAGTCCATTCGAAGGGGATATGCAGAGATATCATATTGAGCATAAAATACATTCCAATGCAGGCTCCATTAGTCAATTCTGTGTAATAATGGCTATGCAGAGATTCTTTTAAAGAATGAAGGTTTGAAACTTTCCTGGAACTAGCTCTTGTAGACCAAGCTGGTCTTGAACACACAGAGATCTGCCTATGTCTGCCCGGATCCAGGGTGCTGGGTGGAGTGCACCACCTCTGCTCACCTCCACTCCCATCTTGATCCATATATTTTCCACATTTGCTTAGAAAATAGACAGGCATCTAAGGAGTAATAATTAAATAAATAAGTTAAAGCAAAGCACACGAGCCATAAGCGAAATGAAAAATTAGGAGAAAAGGGGTCAAAGAAAACACAGGAGAGCACATATGGACACAGAATCACACACATTCATATGCAACAATCCCATAAAAACACAAAATCAAAAGCCACAATATATATCCAAAAGACATGTAAGTTAATGTGTGTGTGTGTGTGTGTGTGTGTGTGTGTGTGTGTGTGTGTGTGTGCACAAGCAATAAGAACCCTGGCACATTATGTAATCGAGAATGGCCAAAGATCCCACTGAGTTCATTTTTTGATGGCCATCTACTGTTGGGCATGGGGCCTACCCTTGAGAATGGTTTATTTCTTTTGTGAGACTCCCTTGGAGAACAGTGTTTCTATTTGCAGGTAGTTAGCAACTGGAGATAGCTTTTGTATTAGGGATGGCAGAGTCTGTCCACTTCTCACCTCAGCTCTAGGGCCCCATTTGGTTCAGATGCCTGCAGAACCTTCACATGTTCCCTCAGTCTCTGGGAGTTCATATATGCATCACTCCTGCTGTTTTTAGGTTTATTTACCTGGTGTCCTCCATCCCCTCTGACCCTTATACTTTTTATGCTTCCTCACCTGTAGGTTTCCCTGAGTCCTGATGGGAAGAAGTTGATGGAGACATCTTATTTAGGGTTTTGTGTTCCAAATTGTCTCAATATCTGCATAGTGACTGGCTGTATTTATCCCCAATCTGCAGCAGGAAGAAGAATCCATGATGATGACTCAGCAAGGCATTGATCTATGCATATAGCAAAATGTCATTAAGAATAATTTTATTGGCATAATCCTTTAGCAGAAAAAAAATAGTATTTGGTTTTACCCTAGGACTGCCCTGGCCCATCTAGTCTCAGGTTCTTGGTCCCTCAAGCAGTATTGGATATGGGTTCCAGCTCATGGACTACACCTAAAATCAAACCAGATATTGGTTGGTTACTTTTACAGGCTTTACCGCATCACTGCCCCCATATATTTTGCATGCAGGTCACCTTTGCAGATTGAAGGGGTCATTGTTTGATTGTGTTTAGCTTTCCCTCTTTGATACTGTGCAAGGTAACTTCTAGTATTATGAACACTAGTTCCTAGGGGTGAAGGCGCTACATAGGCACCATCTCAACTTCTGCATGTTTATTTAGTTGCACAGTTCTTTTCAATAATAGGCACCTTACTGTCAGTTTGTGGAAAGCAACAAATAGCCTTGGCAACATCCTGGGTTGTTTGGGAGTTCCCATGAGAATCCTTTGGTCAACAACTTGATTAGATGTGACCCAATCCCTCAGTCTGTCTTCCATTACAATAACTTTTAGACTTCACAAGAGAAGGAAGCAAAGGAAATGGCAAAGGCATGCTTAATAGACAAATACAGTCTCAAACAAATGAGATAGAGTTGCTAATGCAAACCTTTCAAACATAACTACAATCCAAAAGGTTTTTTAAAATGATTCTTATATATGGATACCTGGAACTTTCTAGATGTGTTCTGAGCTTATTCTCTACTTCCACTCTGTTTACATTTGTTTCAGACATAAACATATTCCACCTCAAAACTAGGAGCTGAAACAGACACTGGGGAGAATTGAAAATATAATAAAGAGACTCTCAATGTCTTTCAACCTGACAGACTATTGAGACACGGGGCACACAAGGAATAAGAATTTCCTAAGAATCTCATGTAGATAAAAGGAAAAGATTTGGCCAGAGAAAGAAGAAAGTTTTAAGAACTCATGAGACTGATTTACAGGATGAGATTGAAGCTCAGACAAGAATGGGTCAATAGTGGACAGGATCCACAATGACCTGGAAAACTTTGATGTCTAAAACATTCACCTTCTATTTAAACTTTTATTTCACTTCAGGAATCCAAGATAGAGTTTAGGGTTCTCTGGATCTCTGACTTTATTGTAAATGTGGCCAATTGCATAAAAATTTTCCCCTGCTTTACACTTTTAACAAAAAAAGGTAATGTTGCTCAAAATTATTTTCTGATCATCTTCTGTTTCATCTCTTCAAGCCAAACCTAGGAAGTTCTCATTATAGACATCACTATAAGGGACTAATCTTGTTTCTATGAGATGGCTAGTTCTCCTGTAGATTATATCAGGGGTTAATTTCTTTTATCAATATTTTATTTAACTTTATTTTATGTGCATTGGTGTATTGGTGTGAAAGTGTCGAATCCACTGGAACTGGAGTTACAGACAGTTGTGAGCTGCCATGTGGGTGTTGGGACTTGAACCTGGGTTATTTGGGAGAGCAGCCAGTGCTCTTAACCACAGAGCCATCTCACTAGCCCCTCATTTGGTGATTTCATCCTTACATATGTACATATAAAACTGTGATGCTTTGGGGAGACTAATGTGACCTTATCACTTTCTGTTGAACTATTGAATATTGATTGATTATGGCTGGAGAATCATTATCTTCCATTGTGTATACATTGATGAGCACAACAGAGTCCAAAAGAGAGCTCTAAGCTTACGGTCAGGTAGTGGCACTTCCTAAATTCACCGAGTCAAAAAAATATATAATAAATAGTCAAGAGCATGAGTCAAAGATTTGTAGGAAAAAGAGGAAATAGACCATGGTAGTAGAAAGATGAGGGCATTCTCAGATTGATAATGGTCAGCATGCCTTATGTACATGATTATAATTACCAAAAATTAAATGACTAAATTGCACACAAATATATCTATTCAAATACAAATATCACTCACAGTACTGTATACATTTAGAAAAAAATCTAGAATAGCATTTGTTCAAAAAATTAGTTATCATAGCTTCATCAAGTTGTTATATATTATCTTTTCACAAGTACTTTGGTTATCTAAGTATATATCTTACTTGTTCTTTTGTTCTAACCGTAATATTTAGAAGATAATCAAAAATTATTTATGATCCAAGAATCTAAGAAAAATGTGGGTAGAATATCCTACTATTAATTCTGAAATTTGTGGAGAAAAAAAAACCAGTTTCACAATATTGGCTAAATTTAAAAGTAAGCTTTTATTAAAATTTAAAAACTGACCATAACAGAATTTGGACAGGACCATTCCTGGAAACTTTCATGGTGCATGGTCCAAGTCACACATTGTAGGGGCTTATAGGTTTATATAACTTATATATGTTATATATGTACTTATAAACTTATATAACTCAAAAGGTCACTGTACTTTCTCATGAGGTTTTGATGTTATTTTCCAAGAACTACAACTCCCAGAATCCCAAGTGATTGCTTGGTTCTTAGGCAGGTGGGCCTTACAGATTAACATAGGGTCTAACACTACTCAGAGATGTAGGTGATGGTGACTAGAATTTACTGAAGCCGGTATCACAGTTATTTATGCATCTTGGATATTTAACTACAAAAATAGTATTATGTCTATTAGTTAGGTAAGACACTGATGAACATGCATTCCTGAACAGCATCTTTTTCTCCCATCTAACTCAATATTCCTGTAAAGCATAGGTAAAATCATAAAAAGGAATACATACACCTCTAGTGATATTGGCTAGTGTTTAGATATGTATACCAAACTTTAGGAATATCTTCTAAGATATTGTTACTTTCAGAAATTCTTTTGTCAACTTGAACATTTCATGATACATCTACTTCTCTGAAGAAGTTATTTAACCAGTAGATGTAGATTCCAAACTTTTTAAAAGTTGATGTGCTTTGTGTTTTTATCTCTGTCACTTAGATTTTTAATGGACACCTTCCTTTTCAGGGTAGCCATGATTGTTGATAATTCAATCAGAAAACTGCAATAAAACCAGTCACTATTTCCTCCTGTAACATACAGTATAATATCACTGTCTTTGTTGACATTTCTTTTGTGTTATCATTTTACTCATCTGGTCTTTCTCAATTCTCTTTCACTTCACCTATCATTTTTAAGATATTAGAATTGTCACTACTTGGAGTAGTCACTTGAGAAATTAAACTGACAGATTTAAAAGCATTAACAATAGTTTTTATTCTACTGGTTTTGTTGTCAGTCCCTTCCTATTAACTATCCCTTGCAAGGGTCATGGGAAAGGCTGTTTCCAACACATTAAAGATTTTAAAAATAGTAATATATCATCAAATCTTGATCTTCCTGTAGACTCCACTTTTTAATTACATTCACAGGAGTTGTTACAGACCTGAATTCAATTTGTAAATTCAAAATGAGTTCTTATATATAGACAAATAAATTATAATGTCATAAAAATTTTCAACCATAATAATGTGAAAAATAATTCTTAAAAAATATCTGCGCCAGACTTTGTTGACTCCCCATGGGAAGCCTTACACTCTCCCTCTCCAAGGTGTGGATGGGGGGAGAAAGGTGGGCAAAACAGGAGGAGGTGAGAGTGAGAACTGGAATTGGTATGTAAGGAGAGAAAAGATTGTTAAAAAAATAAACAAAATTTAAAAATCCTAAAATATATGCAACATTATTTAAAGAAAAAGGATCATGTATTTGAGAGAACTTTGAGGAACATGAGAAGAGCTGGCAGGAGGAAAAGGAAGGGAATGATGTGATGATATTATAATTTAAATTCAAATTTATTAAAATAAAAATCAGTAGTAGATATTAATGATTTGACTATGCTATGCATTTTCCAATGATTATTTACTTATTCACTTTTTGTCTACTAAAATTTTGTGATTCCTCCAATTTTCATTTGTGTAAAACTATGGAAAGAATTTCCAATAATAAACACTGCTTCTCTTTTTGTTGTTGTTAATAATCCTCCTTTTAAAGTATATCATTACAATATTTGCACTGAATATACCATTGTAAAAGTTTTATTATAATTACGAAAGTCATATATAATTAATATAGTCTTTCGATATTTGATTTCTACTATAAGATTCTCTCCTTATAGTATTTTCTATTCTATTTTTCTTCTCTGCTTCACTTTCACAATTAATATTATTTCATTCTGTAACATCATTTTTGTTAAATTACTTATTTTTAAAGTTAAATTATAATTTAGACTGTTCTTACTGTAGTATATTTTTATAATAACTATCTTCCTAATTTTCTAGATTTCAATATCTAACTTTTCTTTTTAAACAGTATAAATGTCTTAGGTTCTCGAAACTTTCTGTACTTGCAATTAGTTATCTCTTCCTAGGGAATTAAAAAGTAATGGTCTATTATGTTGATACAAAGCAATTTGGGTGTCATCTTTATTTTAAATACACAAGCTTTCATTAAAGTATTTCTTGATGTTTACATATCATCTATGTTTGTATTCTATTTTGATTGAGTTTATAGTTTTGGTTAATAAATTCACTCATAGTAAAATTCAGCATCCTGTTTGGTATACTGATTCTAGGGATATTTTATTGAGAATGACTTGTTAATATAATGACAAACTGTTAATGAAAGTTTATATCATGATCCAAATCCATTCTTTATGGAAGTTGTTCAAGTTATATATGTTATTTTTTATTTAGTAAGGGATAAGACACAGGTATTTATTCCCCACACAGTCTATCATAAAGAAACCAGTATAAATCATGTATGTTTCCTTCTTACATATTGAGTGTACAATAGGTCCACATAAAGCCCTCAATCTCCTAGTGCAGAGAAGAAAAGTGAAATAATAATATCAGATGTGTGTTTTAGTGAACAGAAAACAGGATAAAGTGATAAGTAACCAATGAAAGCTGAGGGTAGTGTAGGAAAGGATTTTCGAAGAAGTTGCATTTGAACTGATATATGAATGAAGTTAGCTGGCAATTGGACAATACAGTGTTCCAGAAAGAGGAGCTGAAAGTACAGCTGTACATTGCAAACTGCAAAATTCGATTGATCTCCAGAATGTAAATTATGTAGCTAAAATTAAGAGAAAGAGGAAATATCCTCATTCAACAAACTGAAAATTGAAATGACTCATTCTGTCTTCAAAATGGCAAGTCTTTGAACAGGTAAATGTAAAAAAAGTTCTCATTAAACCTTCAGTGGATGAGAGTGATTTATGCGCAAGCAAGAGAATCTGATCTAGAATTCCTGAACCAAGAAAAGAAAGAGTAGATGTAGTCACATTTTCCTGTAACCAAACTCTATGGGGATATGCAAA
The DNA here is from genome assembly GCA_004026605.1 of Ondatra zibethicus. Lineage (NCBI taxonomy): Eukaryota > Metazoa > Chordata > Mammalia > Rodentia > Cricetidae > Ondatra > Ondatra zibethicus. The sequence continues at coordinate 8,832 of PVIU01024653.1, forward strand.
CAGGAAAGTATGTAGGACATTCTGACTGCTTCTCTTACTTTAAATTCAGTGAGAAATTCTGTCTCAAGGGAATGTGGTAGAGAATAATAGAATGATAGGATACCACAAATCCTCTCCTGTGCTTCACACATGCGCACACACACAGGGACACGTGTACCCTCTCTCTCTCTCTCTCTCACACACACACACAGGGGCACATGTGAGCACACATGCATGCACACACAACACACACACAAGCATGGGAACTTCAATATCTATATGTGTATATATCCTAAAGGTGCACATACCCACACCCAAAACATACACATCAAACAAAGGCCAGGTGTGCTCCTCCTTTCCTGCTCTTAAGCAGTCTGTTTGTACTTTTGCACTGATTTCTAAACTTCTCTGTGATTTGGAGTGTCCTTATTTAGAAATCAAGAAGAATTACAGTAAATTTGAATTATGAAATGTCATATGTAAATCAATTCTAAGTCCTCAGTGAGAAGTATGTTTGCTACCAAAGTTCATACTTTTAGAACTACTGACAATATATAACTTGTATTTATATAATTTTCCTAAACAGAAAGAAACCATGTAAGGATTCTTCCCATGTTTATATTAAATTAAATTGTATAACTCAATTATATATATGCTAAAATTTGATAATTATAAAATTCATAATTCCATACCTAGAAACTAATGATCTAATTTAGAGATGCTTTTTTTTTTTCTTGACATAGGTCTCTTGTGTTCCAAAGGTGGCTTCTAAGTCACTTAGTTACTAAGGTTGTTAATCACCTTCTAATTCCCGTTTCCACTTCTGTAAGGATGGGATTATAAGTATGCATTTCCATGACCTGTTTATGATGTATATTACACAGCTAGTAATAATATTAGATAATCTATATGCTTGTCCCATTTTTAGCATATTTGAAACTTGTTTTATTAATAATGTTCATTTGTTTTCATGGATGTGAAATTTTATACAGCTTAGAAGTTATAATTCAAAAATATAGTCTCTAACACCAAATATTGATGATATTGACTATTTTTCAAATTTTTTGTTTAAAAGTTTTTCTTTATTTTGCATACCAACCACAGTTCACCCTCCCCTCCTCCCACTCTACCTGCACCTTCCCTCCACCCAATCCCCCATCCACTCTTCAGCAAGGGTAAGGCCTTCTATGGGGATTCAAAAAATTATGGTCCATCAAGTTGACACAGGATTAAGTCCTTCCCACCTGTATCTAGGAAGAGCTTGTTATAGGGAATGGGCTCAAACAAGCCAGTCATGCACTAGGGATAAATTCTGGTCCCACTTCCAGTGGCCCACAGACGACCCCAGCCATGCAACTGTCACCCACATTCAGAAGACCTAGTTCGGCCTTATGCAGGTTCCCCAGCTATCAGTCCAGAGTCAGTGAGCTCTCACTTGCTCAGGTCAGCTGTCTCTGTGGGATTCCCCATTGTGACCTTGATTCCTTTGTTCATATATTCTCTCCTCTCTCTCTTCCACTGGACTGTGGGAGCTCAGGCACCTGCTCACATCAGTTACTGGATGAAGTTTCTCTGATGGCAATTAAGGTAGTCAACAATCTGATAACAGGGAAAGACAATTAAGGTAGTCAACAATCTGATTACAGGGGAAGGCCCTGTTCAGGCACCCTATCCTCTCCACTATTGCTAGGAATCCTAGCTGGAATATCTTTGTGAATTCCTGGAAGGTTCACTGGAACCAGATTTATCCATAATCACATAATTGTTCCCTCTGTCAAGATATCTCTTTCCTTGCTCTCCCTCTCTCAACTCAATCATCCTGTTTCCTGACATGCATGGATGTCTCTAGTAAGGGGAAATAGATAAGATCTCCTGAGGAATTTGGGAGCATAGGGGAGGAAAGGGGAAGTGAAGGGGACTATATTGACAATTAATATAGATTGCATTTGTTGCCCATTATTCATCTTATCATATACTATTCTAAATTATATTGGCGTTTCAAGATATTAAGAACATAATTAATGAATGACATGGATAAGGGCAGTATCTGCATTCATTTCACATAGTGAGGCACAATGATGAGTCAGATGAATCTCTGTATTATAATCAAATCAGGCACTAAAGCCAAATTGATCAAAACAAATATGCATAGTAGTCATGTATGACTATGTATAAAATACAAATCTTTCTCAGATATGTTGTCAACCAACAATTATATAATCATTTCACTATTAATATTGTACTATCATGATGGAAATAAGCAATGGCCCTCTTGTATCAACATTTCCTAGATATGTTTTCCAAAACATAAATAATTTTATATTGTTTAAATTATTCATTGAGTGCAAGAGGAAGCCATCCATATCATTTGAAGAAAGTACTGAAAATGTGTGAAAGGATTACCTGAGTCTCTTAATTTCTGCAAAATTTTCATTCCAATATGTAGCATATATTTGAGTCAAATATTCTGTATGAACACCTACAATAATATTAAGGCAGCCATGATAATTAGCACAATTTAATGTCTCATATACAAAACTATGATGCTGCAGAAAATGATATACAAATTTGAATATTCTGAAGTCAAAGCACCATACTTCCAGATTTGTCCAGTGCCAAGTGAACACCCCTGAAATATACATAAAGAATCATTACATAATCTCAATGTGTTATATTAAGGATATAACACATATATGTATAAACAAATACAGATATGCATGCAATAACTATTAATAAAAAAGAGACCACAAATTTGAAGAACTGGGAGATATACGTGGGAGGATTTGAAGTAAGGAAAGGGATAGAAGATGTACTTAAATTATAATCTCAAAATCAAACTGAAAAAGAAAAAAGATCAACAACATAGGGATCAAAGAGAAGCTCAACAATATAGCAAAGGCCATTTATATAAAATCAACTAGCTAGAATTAGAATCAGTGGGTAAAATTGACACATAATCCTGTAAGAGTCAACAGAAAATACATATATCCACATTTTTATTGCTTATTTATTCATTTAGTTTTTAAAAATGAGCATCCAAAACAATGAATTTCATTCTTTGTTTGTTTGTCTGGTTGGTTGGTTTGGTTTGGTATTTCAAGATAGGGTTTCTGTATAGCTTTGGAGCCTTAGAGCTGGTCCTAGAATTCAACTGTAAACTTAAACTCACAGAGATCTGCTTGTCTCTGCCTCCTGATTGCTGGGATTAAAGCATGAGCCACCACTACCAGGCAAATTTCATTATTTTTTGTTGGTCCTATGTGTTGTTGGTCCTTTTTTTTTCACTACCCTCACTCACCTCCTTCCCCACTAACCTTGGCCTTCCATTTCCCACAAGTTCTTTCTACTTTTCTTTAAGATTTCTCCCTCTCCATTGTGATTGGTCCCCTTTCAATTTCATTGTTCATATGATTATGAACACATACATTAATCAAATTAATGTATGTGTTAAATTAATTATGAACACATACATTAATCAAATTCTGAGATTAAGATATGAGAAAAATCACGTGTCATTTATCAGTCTAATTCTGGGCCCTGACCATATGCACATGTACATACCAACCTACAAATATGCCTAACTATGCACATAATTAATTTAAAAATAAATACTTCAAAATAATAAATAAATAGCTAGATGAAAGTTCTATGGTGATATTTAAATTATTCATCCATCTGACTACAGGGAAAGGCAAGTTCAGACTCCCTCTCCTCTATTGCTTAGGGTCTTAGTAGGGGTTATCCTTCTGAATTCCTGGGAATTTCTCTAGAGCCAGGTTTCTTGCTAACCCCATAACAGCTTCCTCAATCAGGATATCTCTTTCCTTGCTTTCATCTCTGTCCTTCCTCCATGTCAGCTATCCTGTTTCCTCAAATTCTCCTTGCCCCTCCCCTTCTCCCCTCCTCTTCCCCTCTTACACTCCCTTCTCCCCTTACCTGCATGCTCCCAATTTTGTCAGGCAATCTTGTCCATTTCAACTTTCCAGGTGGATCTATATATGTTTTTCTTAGGGTTCACCTTGTTACTTAGCTTCTCTAGGATCAATATCCTTTGTTTACAGTTACACATTTATGAGTGAGTATATACCATATTCATCTTTTTGGGTCTGGGTTACCTTTTTGTCTTTGGTCACTCAGGATAGTGTTTTCTAGTTCCATCCATGCACGATTTAAGATGTCATTGTTTTTACCGCTGAATAGTACTCTAATGTGTAAATGTGCCACACTTTCTTTATCCATTCTTTGGTTGAAGGGCATCTAGGTTGTTTCCAGGTTTGGCTATTACAAATAATGGAGATTAGTCATTTGTTTGATGCATGGTAGGTGAAGATCTTTCCCATTCAGTAGGCTGCTTTCTGTCTTTTTGACTGTGTTAGTTGTTTAACAGAAGCTTCTCAGTTTTCAAAACCATCTTACTCTGTCTTGGCAAGGTTTGGCAGTCTTTTTTTCTTGTATCCTGATTGTCCTGTCTGGATAACATGCATATTGTCAGTAGTTGAGACACAGGCAGTTACTTGCCCAAAGGCCAGTTCTGCCAAGAAAAAAATAAGCTCCAAGTTGAGTGCTTTTGGTGCCCAACATTCTTTCAGGAATAGATCAGTGATGTCAGGAGCAATTGTGTCTCATGTCAACAGAACCCTAAGTTTTTTTAAAGTCATATTCTATAGTTCTTTGAAGTGGTTAAAGATTACCTATCTATGCAGAACACATCTATGTATCTAAAGAACCTTCACACACATCACAGCACAGCAAAAGATCAAAACCATGAACTACAAGCTAAAAATTGGGGGTTGGTGTTGCAACTATACAATTTGTAAGGAATGACATTTATCAGAGGTTTGGTGGAAACTTTAGACCTAAGTGGGGAATAGGCAGATGTTAAATTATAGGCTAAACAGTAGGGTATAACAAAGTGTTAACAGGCTAGGGACATAATCCTCTGTAAAGGGACTATATCCTGTCAAGTTACTCACTTTCATGGATTCGTGGTGAAGAATATTGTTTGAGCTGCTTTTCCCCAAAACAAAGACAACAAACCGTTACCTATGTAATAATGTCAGTTAGGTTAATTTGTTTCACTTTTATATCGTTTTAATTATCAGTATGTACCCAATTACATCACTTTAAAGCTAAAATTCATACCATAAATTATCTTTTTAAAATTAAGAAAAAACAAAAATAGATATCACACATTTAATTTCTGTAGTATGGTAATTTAGCTTTGTACTACATGAGTAAAATTTAGTTTGGTGTACAAGATTCGTTTCCTAATTTCCAATTCTTGTCATTAGAAAGGCTGTAGCAAAAAGTATTAAAACAGTAAAACAGAACAAGAACAGATGTTGAGTAGATTTTCTTATGCTTGTTTGTTTGTTTGTTTTGTTAGTTTGTTTAATACTGACAGATTTCAATGTGAAGAGAAAGTAATGAAATGATTTGGATGACACATGTTACAAATAAAACACCAAGATAACACCAAAACTACATTTTAAACTACAAAATAAAAGAAAGTAATAAATATCAACATAAAATAAAGAGAAAAAAGAGAGAAAGAAAAGAAAGAAGATAAACTAAACTTAAGAAACATAATTCTATTACTGTCAATCAAATCAAAGTAGGATAACATAAAAACTTACTAACAAAAATTACCAGCATTAAATATCACACAGGTGATAAAATTAATGAAAGAACATTATGAATAAATGTATTCCAATAAATTTGAAACTTCCACTGAAATTATAAAACTTTAGAGAAATTAACAGCAGTGAACATTTTAATATTCTTGGTAGTAATCAGAAGGAGGTTGGAGGGGAGTATAAATGAAAGGAAATAATAGACATAACTGCACTAAATACATCTTAAGAAAATGATAAAGAAATCTATTGCCACAGAAACATGATAAAATACATAGCTACACACTTATAGATATAAGGATAGCTACATCTGCTTGTTTCTTAAGTCCATTTTACTGGAAAATCTTTTCCTAACCCTTTACTCTGAGGTGATGTCTGTCTTTGAGGTCAAGGTGTGTTTCTTATATGCAACAGAAAGACAGATCTTGATTTCCTATCCATTCTGTTAGCCTGTGTCTTTTTTGACCACGGATTATTAATTCCTGCTATTTTTTTTGGTGATAATTTTTGTGATTTGTTTGTGTCTTTCTCTTCCTTAGGATTTGTTGGTGTGAGGTTCTGTTGCCTTGTTTTCGTGGGTGTAGCTAACTTCCTTGGGTTTGAGTTTTCCTTCTAGTACTTTCTGTAAGACTGAGTTTGTGAATAGGTATTGTTTAAATCTGATTTTGTAATGGAATTTCTTGTTTTCTCTGTCTATGGTGAATGAAAGCTTTGCTGGATATAGTAGTCTGGGGTTGCATCTGTGGTCTCTTAGTGTCTGCAGCAATCTGCCCAAGAACTTCTTTCTTTCAGGGTTTCCATTGAGAAGTTGAGTGTAATTCTGATAGGTCTGCCTTTATATGTTACTTGGCCTTTGCCTTTGCAGCTCTTAATATCCTTTCTTTATTCTGCATGTTTAGTTTTTGATTATTATATGGAGAGGGGACTGTTTTTCTTGGTCCAGTCTATTTGGTGTTCTGTAAGCTTCTTGTACCTCCTTATGCTGGAAATTTTTCTTTTATGATTTTGTTGAATATATTTTCTGTGCCAAACAATTCCTGTTTTTATCCTCATTCAACCTTCTATGTAAGAGGAAGATAAAGAAATTAAGATATAAGTTGTGAAACCTATTTATAAATAATCTGAGGTATTACAAATACTAACTAAATCAAAGGTATTACAAATACTAACTAAATCATAGCAAGATCTTAAGATTTACATTCTATTTACAAAGTTGAAATTCACATAATCTAGTGAGTTATATTTAATTACAATATATGTTAAAAATTATCCATAATGGAATGGGGAACTGGTGTTGACAAAGCGTTATAGACTGACTAAAACTGTTACTAGGTTAATAGCTCTTATTAAGATTATTTTATGATTATAATCATTTAGTGGATTGTATAACTGGAATTTTTCAAAAAATATTACTTTCTGTTTTTATATTATACTTTCTTTACTCTTTCTCCTTAGTCTAATTTTGTTTAAGGACATATTCAAATTGTCCTTTGACTAAAAGCTTTAAAATTTATCATGGTGCTTCAAACATAAACAAAGTTAAAATATAAAACCATAAAACTCACATATAAATCTACAACCCTAAGAAAATATGAAGACAATATAATTTTATTACATTGTAGAATTTACTAGATCACCCAATAAATTCCCATGTTCATGTACTTGATGAATACTTGGAAATTAATCAATTCATTTTGAATGTATTTGACCACAATAAAAGATAATTCAAAACTCCAGAAAATTTAGTAGGGCTTCCTTGGTTGTTAAAAGGAATCTCTTATTAGGAAATATAAAAAGGTCAGTTGGTGATATTTCCTTTTATCAATTGACATGTAATATTTTCAAGGCACATGACCCTGTCAATTTTATTAATGACTAAGCTGGAAAACTTTACATTTGTGTCATCTTATTTCTTTTTTTGATGGCCCATAGATGCTCTTCTTTCTGGTCACTCTGTGTGGGAATATATGCTTTGTATGGTAAAATATGCCATACTCCAAATACTTGTGCTTTGCTGCAGATTCTCCAAATTTAGAATATTCTTTAATTATTACATCAAGTAGAAAGGAATTAGAAACTGCATCATGCTCTTTCCTTCCTGAGGATTCTTTTCATTTTTGAAAGTGCTTTGATACAGTCTTCTACAAGCTCAGAATTTAAAGATACTAGAGAAAATAAAGATCACATAACTTGGATCCAGACGGGTGACTGTGTGCCAGCCAGGCCGGAAGGCACCCAGAAGGGAGTGCAGGGCACCTCCAGCTCCTGCTGCACAGGCTTCTTTCTCCCACACAACCCTGCCACCCTCGCAAGTACGTCCTTTTGTCTCCAGGGTCCTTGGACCACCAGGGGTCCCTGTTCCAGTGCTGAGGAGTTCCATCCAGAGGGGTGAGTGTCTGCCTGTCAGGCGGGAAGGTCCCCAGAAGGGAGTGCAGGGCACCTCCAGCTCTTGCTGCATGGGCTTCTTTGTTCCACAAGACCCTGCCTCCCCCAGGCCTGCCCTATTATCTGCAAGGTCCTTGGCCTAGGAACAGATCCTGCACCTGCACTGAGGAAATCCAGCCAGAGGGCACTCCTTTCCATCTTCGGGGTCCTTAGATCCACCAAAACAATGGGCTCCAGTGCCAATGAGCACTAAGAGAGGGCAGACCATGAAAATTGCCAAGTACACAGTTAGTCACAGCAAAGATTGGATCAAGACACCAAGACTCTGCTGGCTGCATTTGAAGGAAGAGATGGGCAGGCACCAATGCAAGAATTCCTCCAACAACATGAAAAGCAACATGACAACACCAGAATCCAGTGAGCATGCAACAAGAAGACTTGAACCCCCTATTCCAGAAGAAGTAGAAGATATCGACTTTAAACATAACATTATGAAAATAATAGAGGCCCTGAAACAGGGTGTGAAAAACTCCTTTAAAGAAATGGAGAAGACAAACAAAAACATAGAAGAATTGAATAAACCTCTCAAAGATACCCAAAGAAAACAAAAAAAAGCAATCAAACAGGTAATGGAACCAGTTCAAGAATTGAAAAATGAAATGGAGGCAATGAAGAAAACACAAACCGAGGGAAGGCTGGATATGGAAAATTTGGGTAAATGAGCAGGAACTACAGAGACAAGTATAACCAACAGAATACAAAAGATAGAAGAAAGAATCTCAGCCGCTGAAGATACTATAGAGAAAATAAACTCATTGATTAAAGAAAAGAACAAATCCAACAAATTCTTAACACAAAACATCCTGGAAATCTGGTACACCATGAAAAGACCAAACCTAAGAATAATAGGGGTAGAAGAAGGAGAAGAATTTCAGCTCAAAGGCTCAGAAAATATATTCAACAAAATTATAGAAGAAAACTTTCCCAACCTAAAGAAGGATATTTCTATGAAGATACAAGAAGCATACAGAACACCAAATAGACTGGATAAAAAAAAAATCCCCTTGACATATAATAATCAAAACACAAAACATACAGAATAAAGAAAGAATATTAAGAGCTGCAAAGGAAAAAGGACAAGTAACACATAAAGGGAAACCTATCGAATTACAACTGACTTTTCAATGGAAACCATGAAAGACAGAAGGTCTTGGATGGATGTGCTGCAGAAACTAAGAGAACACAGATGCAAGCCCAGACAACTATATCCAGCAAAGATTGCATTCACCATCGATGGAGAAAATGAGATATTCCAGGACAAAAACGGATTTAAACAATACGTAGCCACAAACCCAGCCTTATAGAAAGTACTAGAAGGAAAATCACAAACCAAGGAAGCCAACAACACCCATAATAACACTGGTATCTGATAACCCTCCACCAGCACAACTCAAAGAAGGGAAACACACAAAAACACTACCACCAAAAAAAAATAACCAGAATTACAACCACTGGTCATTAATATCACTTAATATCAATGGACTCAATTCACCTATAACAAGGCACAGGTTAAGAGAATGGATATGAAAACAGGATCAAAAATTCTGCTATTTACAAGAAACACACTTCAACCTCAAAGACAGACATCCTCAGAGTAAAGGGTTGGGAAAAGGTTTTCCAATCAAACAGACCTAAGAAACAAGCAGGTGTGGCTATACTAATATCTAACAAAATTGATTTCAAACTAAAATCAATCAGAAGAGATAGAGAAGGACACTTTATACTCATAACAGGAACAATTCATCAGGAGGAAGTCTCAATCTGAATATATATGCCCCTAATATAAAAGCACCCACATATGTAAAAGAAACATTACTAGAACTCAAAGCACACATCAAACCCCACACACTAATAGTAGGAGATTTCAACACTCCTCTCTCACCAATGGACAGGTCAACCAGACAGAAACTTAACAGAGAAATAAGAGAACTAACAGATGTAATGAGCTAAATGGACTTAACAGACATCTATAGAACATTCCACCCAAACAGGAAACAATATACCTTCTTCTCAGCATCTCATGGAATCTTCTTGAAAATTGATCACATAATCGGTAACAAAGCAAACATCCACAGATACAAAAAAAATTGGAGTAACCACCTGTGTACTATCGGATCACCATGGAATAAAGTTAGAATTCAACAATTCTACCCCCAGACAGCCTACAAACTCATGGAAACTGAACAGTCAACTACTGAGTCACCCCTGGGTCAAGGAAAAAATAAAGAAAGAAATTGAAGTCTTCTGTGATTTCAATAAAGACACAGCATACCCAAACCTATGGGACACTATGAAAGCAATGCTAAGAGGAAAGTTCATAGCACTAAGTGCCCACATAAAGAAAATAGAGAAAGCTCATGTTAGAGACTTAACAGCACAGCTGAGAGCTCTTAAAAAAAAAAAAAAAGAAGAAGAAGAAGAAGAAGAAGAAGAAGAAGAAGAAGAAGAAGAAGAAGAAGAAGAAGAAGCAGACTCACCCAGGAAGAGTAGAAGACTGGAAATAATCAAACTGAGGGCTGAAATCAACAAAATAGAAACACAGAAAACAATGTAAAGAATCAATGAAATAAGAGATGGTTCTTTGAGAAAATCAACAAGATTGACAAACCCCTATCCAAACTAATCAAACGGTAGAGAGAGAACACACAAATTAACAAGATCAGAAATGAAAGGGGGACATAACCACAGACACAGAGGAAATTCAGAGAATCATTAGATCTTACTACAAAAGCCTGTATGCCACAAAATTGGAAAATATAAAAGAAATGGACATTTATTTAGATAAGTACCATATACCAAAATTAAATCAAGACCAGGTGAACAACTTAAATAGACCTGTAAGTCATGAGGAAATAGAAGCTGTCATCAAAAACCTCCCTACCAAAAAAAGCCCAAGACCAGATGGTTTTAATGCAGAATTCTACCAGAACTTGCAAGAAGAGCTAATACCTATACTCCTTAATGTGTTTCACAAAATAGAAACAGAAGAGTCATTGCCAAACCCGTTTTTATGAAGCTGCAGTTACCCTGATACCAAAACCACCCAAAGACTCAACCAAGAAAGAGAATTACAGACCAATCTCACTCGTGAACATTGATGCAAAAATTCTCAATAAAATACTGGCAAACTGAATCCAAGAACACATCAAAAAATTATCCACTATGATCAAGTAGGCTTCATCCCAGAGATGCAGATCTGGTTCAACATACGAAAATCTATCAATGTAATCCATCATATAAATAAACTGAAAGAAAAAAAACATATGATCGTTTCATTAGGTGCTGAAAAAGCATTTGACAAAATTCAGCAGCCCTTTATGATAAAGGTTTTGGAGAGATTAGGGATACAAGGTTCATACCTAAATATAATAAAAGCAATATACAGCAAGCTGACAGCTAACATCAAATTAAACGGAGAGAAACTTGAAGCCATTCCATTTAAATCTGGAACAAGACAAGGCTGTCCACTCTCTCCATACCTCCTCAATATAGTGCTTGAAGTTCTAGCAATAAGACAACATAAGGAGATCAAGGGGATTCAAATTGGAAAGGAAGATGTCAAACTTTCATTATTTCCAGATGATATGATAGTGTACATAAGCGACCCCAAAAAATCTACCAAAGAACTCCTACAGCTGATAAAAAAACCTTCATTAATGTGGCAGGATACAAGGTCAACTCCAAAAAATCGGTAGCCCTCCTTACACACAAAGAATAAAGAAGCAGAGAGGGAAATCAGAGAAACAGCACCTTTCACGATAGCCACAAATAGCATAAAGTATCTTGGAGTAACTCTAACCAAGGAGTGAAAGATCTATTTGACAAGAACTTTAAGTCTTTGAAGAAAGAAATTGAAAAGGATACCAGAAAAAGAAAGGATCTCCCATGCTCTTGGATTGGTAGGATCAACATAGTAAAAATGGCAATTCTACCAAAAGCAATCTATAGATTCAATGCAATCCCCATCAAAATCCCAACAACATTCTTCACAAACCTTGAGAGAACAATAATCAACTGGTGTAGGAGGGTCCTTCTGAATTTGGGTATGCTTTCATTGGTTAATAAAGAAACTGCCTTGGCCTTTTGATAGGGCAGGACTTAGACAGACAGGGAAAGAGAACAGGATACTGGGAAGGGGACAGAGTTAGAGAGAGCCACCTGCCATGAAGCTCCCAGGTCAGACATGCTGAATCTTTCCCGGTAAGCCACAAATCGTGGTGACACGCAGGTTATTAGAAATGGCTTAAACAAATATGTGAGAGATAGCCAATAAGAGGCTAGAGCTAATGGGCCAGGCAGTATCTAAATGAATACAGTTCTGTGTAATTATTTCGGGTGTAAGCTAGCCAGGCACCGGGCGGTGGGAGCCAGGTGGCCGCCAGGACCCAAAGAAAGCCCGTGTGCCTCATGCAACAGTTTGGCACCCAATGTGATGTGCTAAATCCACTTAAAAATCTGAGAAGGCTTAAAAAGGAGAGAGAGAGAATTTAACACAGCTTTTTGCTGTTTGCGTGCTGCAGAGAGATTTCCTGACTCGGCAATAGAAAATAGCAGAAAAAGGTGCACAGTTTTAAAACACGGCTTCCTGGGCCCTGCTGCTGGTGCAAACTCCAGCTATGGAGTATTTGTGGGCCTGGATGTCTGTGTGCCCACTCGGGATCGGGAAGAAAGTAGCTGAGACCATGCCATGGCTCAGCACTTTCTGCCTGGGCAGACGGCAGGATCAGGCTTAGTCAAGCAGGAGAGCATGGTGGATTTCCGCAGCCATACACAGGGATGTTTTGCACACTGTGGCTCAGAGGCACAAGCGGCTCTGCCATGTTGGACTGGGCGAAGCAAGCAGGCAATACCTGTATTTGACCTGGGATTGTGGCATCTTAGATTCTTAAGAGCTTAGCATTTTAAAAGCACAAAGCAAAACTGTTCCTGGACAGTAAAGAATTACAGATTCACAATAGGACAGATTCAGACATAAAAGGCCTCTCAATGGGTCACAGTGTTGGATCGCTTACATAAGCTTGGGAGAGAAAAGTAAAAGAGTATAGAGAGTCAAAGTTAATACTTAAAATAAAAGGGTAAAGTCTTTAAAGAGACAGACTACAGATAGTTATAAATTAAAAAAAAATAAGCCAAGAAAAAATGGAAAATTCACAGAATGTCTGGATTATGTATTTTATTGTGTTTTCTTTGAATTTTTTGACTGTGAAGGAGCTAGGTACAGAGAGACTTTTTATTTATGGGCTGCTAAGCTAAACCAGCATGGATATTATTATAAAGGTATAATGGCTTTAAAATTTGGGTCTAAGGATATGGTGCTTTGGAAAGGAGGTTCTTCTTTTGTTTTCACAGAGGATGAGACCCTGTGGATTCCTTCTACACCAATGAGGTTTGATAGACCACGCCCTCCTGAAAGGTCACTGTGAACACCTTCAGAAAATTACTTCACTCAACTGGTGACTGAGATGAACAGGATAAACCATGACAGACCTGATTAACAGCGCCCCCATACAGCAGGAAGAAGTTTGGAGAGAAGAAACTATGCCCATATTACCAAATATTGTTTATAAATGTTCTTTAAATTTAAATTTAAAGGGGGAGATGATATAGATATGGATAATTTACATTGGTATAAATTTTGCTTTATTGATATAAATTTAAGGTCAATTTTGGTATATATATGTATTTCTGATCTTTATTAAGGTATTGTGATTGTGTAGTTCATTTAAAAATGTAATGTATAATTAGAAAATATAGGTTGTTAATAGATAATCATTAATATAGTCAAGTTTATAGTCATGTTAGTTAGATTTTCTAGATATATAGAGGTATATTTCAGTTAGATAGACATTCTTCATATCTTTCAAAGACGACAGAATATGTCATTTAATGTTTTAATAACTTAGGGCTTTTCATGACAATGAGACACGTCTGCTCCTGGCAGCACCAAGTACTTCAAGAGGAAGATGGGCATCGAAGAGACTCCTTATGGAGTTGGTTTGCCATTTGGGCAAGAAAGTGCTCTTGCCTGGACTGTTTCATAAACTGGACACAAAGTCCCGCAGAGAGAGGACTGCTGAATTTGCCTAAAGATGAGATAATCTTTCAGGGTTCCTGATTCATGAAAGAGTCTATGAGAGATTCTGCAGGACACTGAAGAAAGTGACTGAACTGTCTTTGAATTTTCGTGCATCATGGAAATGTCTGCTGGATACTTTGGGCCTGTAGGCTGAAACTGGATGCCCCAACGGTACAGAGGAACTTTGGGTGACTGTCCAGGCAGCGAGATGTCTCTGTCATTTCTAGAGTTTGGAAGTTGCTTATTTCTTGTTTACTTAGGTAACATTTTATCCTTCTGGAGTCTTTGATGGAGTTGAAGAATGGATAGTTATAGTTTTCCTTTGTCATGATAAAAGATAAAATTGATTTAAATATGGTAACTGTAATTCTTGCTTGATAACTGTTTTGTTATATGTAACTTTACTATATTAAAATGAAAGCCTTTCTTTTTTGTTTAAATAGAAAAAGGGGAAATGGTGTAGGAGGGTCCTTCTGTATTTGGGTTGCTTTTATTGGTTAATAAAGAAACTGCCTTGGCCTTTTGATAGGGTAGGACTTAGATAGACAGGGAAAGAGAACAGGATACTGGGAAGGGGACAGAGTTAGAGAGAGCCAACCGCCATGAAGCTCCCAGGTCAGACACGCTGAAACTTTCACAGTAAGCTACAGCTTGTGGTGACACGCAGATTATTAGAAATGGGTTAAACAAATATGTGAGAGTTAGCCAATAAGAGGCTAGAGCTAATGGGCCAGGCTGTATTTAAATGAATACAGTTTTTGTCTAATTATTTCTGGTATAAGCTAGCCAGGCACCGGGCGGCAGGAGTCGGGCAGCCACCAGGACCAAAAGTAAGCCCACATGCCTCTTGCAAAAATCAACTTTATATGGAAAAACAAACAAACAAAAAAAAAAAAACCAAGATAGCTAAAACAATCCTATACAATAAAAGCACTTCCGGAGGCACTACCATCCCTGACTTCAAACCCTATTACAGAGCTACAGTAATGAAAACAGCTTGGTATTGGCATAAAAACAGAGATGTTGACCAATGGAATCGAATCGAAGACCCGGATATTAACCCACAAACCTATGAACACCTCATATTTGACAAAGAAGCTAAAATTATACAATGGAAGAAAGAAAGCATCTTTAACAAATGGTGCTGGCATAACTGGATGTCAACATGCAGAAGAATGAAAATAGATCCATATCTATCACCATGCAGAAAACTCAAGTCCAAACGGATTAAAGACCTCAATATAAATCTGACCACAGTGAACCTGAGAGAAGAGAAAGTGGTAAGTAGCCTGCAATACATGGGAACAGGAGACAACTTTCTACGCATAACCCCAGTGGCACAGACAATAAGGTCAACAATGAATAAATGGAACCTCCTGAAACTGAGAAGCTTCTGTAAAGGACACCGTCATTAAGACAAAAAAGCATCCTACTGAATGGGAGAAGATCTTCAACAACCCCACATCAGACAAAGGTCTGCTCTCCAAAATATATAAAGAACTCAAGAAAATAGACATTAAAATTCTAAATAACCCAATTTTAAAATGGAGTAATGATCTGAACAGAGAATTCTCAACAGAAGAAGTTCAAATGACCAAAAGATACTTAAGGTCATGTTCAACTTCCTTAGCCATCAGGGAAATGCAAATCTAAACAACTTTGGGATACCATCTTACACCTGTCAGAATGGCTAAAATCAAAACCAGCAAGGATAGCCTATGCTGAAGAGGATGTGGAGTAAGGGGAACATTCATCCATTGCTGGTGGGAATGCAAACTTGTGCAACCACTTTGGAAATCAGTGTGGAGGTTTCTCAGGAAATTGGGAATCAACCTACCTCAGGATCCAGCAATACCACTCTTGGGAATATACCCAAGAGATGCCCAATCATACTACAAAAGCATTTGTTCAACTATGTTCATTGCAGCATTATTTATAATAACCAGAACCTGGAAACAACCTAGATGCCCCTCAATGGAAGAATGGATAAAGAAAGTACACATTAGAGTACTACTCAGCAGTAAAAAACAATGACATCTTGAATTTTGCATGCAAATGGATGGAATAGAAAACACTATCCTTAGTGAGATAACCCAGACCCAAAAGATGAATATGGTATGTGCTCACTCATTAGTGGACTCTAACCATAAACAAAGGACATTAAGCCTATAGTTCACAACCCTAGAGAAGCCAAATAGCAAGGTGAACCCAAAGAAAAACATATATAGATCCTCCTGGAAATTGGAAGCAAACAAGATAGCCAGGCATAAGTT
>PVIU01024654.1:0-25185 GCA_004026605.1 Ondatra zibethicus
GTGCCAGGCACCAGGTTCCATGAACAGAACCACAGGAGGAAAAACAATCTCCTAAGATCTCCACAGGTTTCCTGATTAAGCAGTTTGTCAGGGTGGACACCACAGGGGCTGTGATGCCAAATGATGGTGTTTGGTACCCAGCTTTGCGCTGTTCTCCCCTAGATGCTTATCAGCACCTTAATTTTAGTAAAAGATTGAAGAAAAAAGTCTGCATGAAGTATCTATCATCCTACACAGTATCAAGGAGGTTTTCATTTTGCAGGGTTGGAGGTGGAATCCAGTCTAGCTCATTAGGCAAGCACTCAACCACTGAGCTGTACTCCAACCCCAATGAAGGTGTGTCATCACCGTTTCTAATGTGTTGAGATGCATATGAGCATAAATAATTGAACAGAAATTTCAAGGTAGAATCTAATTTCACCTTGAATTCCAGCACACGGGAGGCAGAGGCAGGTGGATCTCTGGGAGGTCGAGGCCAGCCTAGTCTACAGACTGAGTTTCAGGACAGCCAGGGCTACAAGGAGAAAGCCTGGCAAGGGAAAAATAAATAAAATCTAACTCCATGTTTGTCAGGGAGGGCAGGCCAAGGACACAGCTTATTTGATAAAGTGCTTGCCTTATAAGCATGAGGACCTAAGTTCAAGTTCCAGACTCCGTGTAAAAACCAAGTGTAGCAGCATGATCTTATAACCACAGCACTAGGGAGGTAGAGACAGGAGAATTGCTGATATAGCTATTTAGTGAGCACCAATTCAGAGAGACCCTGTCTTAAAAAACCAGGTGGATGGTTCCTGGTTAACTAAAGCTGGCCTCCAGCCTCACATATATGTGCATGCACATGCACACCCACCCAACTACCACATACATCAAGAGGGGGATTACAAGAGTCACAAAACAACACTCAGAAATGGTCAGAATGGTCACTCAAGACAGGACAACCCTCTAACCAAGGTCTCACAACCACACAGCAGAGGCTCCTGGTTCTCTGAGGCCCTAGTGGCAGACAAGTTTGGAGGAAACTAGAGCAGAGCAGCTTTCTCAGATGGGGCCATTGTCACCTAGCATTTTTGGTTTAAAAGCAGAGCCTCTGCCTTATTGCCAGGGCTCCTTAGGCAGGAGCTGAGCAGGACAGCAGTGCACAGGGGTCCACGGGGAAGTTGTGGACTCACTTGTTGCTCCCAAACTTCTTCTCCGCAGCTCTGATCTCCGAGTCTTCCTGGAAGCCTCTGTTGCTCTGATAGTAGGAGAAGGTGTTCCCCACTGGGAAGGCCACTGGGAGAAACTGCTTTTTCTCCAGGCCATCATAGGAATATTTGATCTTCTGGAATTCAAATGACAGCACCTCCAGCCCATCTTCATCCTAGGGGTGGGGTGTGGACATCAGTGCTCAGGAACACTACACAAATGCCTATTCCAGTTACCCTGCAGGGCATCCCTACCTACCTTGTCACGGTGCAGAGCCACCAGCTCAGTGGAGCCATTGTTGGGGGTTGGCACCACCTTCACAAAGGTTGCTCTGCTGGGGTCATACTCCTGTCAAAAGCCAAAGATTGTTATTGAGCCCCTCTTAGCCCAAAGTGCATGCCCTCACAGGGCAGAGGAGTGTGGGACAGCGGCTCCACAGAATGTTATGACTATGTACCTAGGCTCTAGTGCTGGCTTGGCCATACCCTACTTGATCACTGGTACTATATTAGAAAGCTGAGGTCACAAGCACACTCATCACCTAGGACTCTGAACTTGAACTCAAAGCCATAGGGAACACTTAGTTTGCTCTCCATTCACATGACTCAAGACTTGCCGCCACACTGGGTCTCTATGGCTTGCTTACTGCTCCCTAGTACGCTGCAGTCAGGCTCGCCTGTGCCTGAGCTAAGAACCTCGGTATCCAAGCACATCCCTCCTACAGCCTATGGGCACATGCAGCCAAAGACAGTTATGAATGTGAGATAAAACCATAAGTATACTTAAAACATCATGAGATTTTTTTTTGTAACTTAACTGTGAGGTTCCCTAGAGGGAATTATGTGCGGGATGCCAAGAGGTTGGGCAAGCCTCCTTCCTCCACACCATTTTCCTTGCGGGAAGCACACACACAGAGACAGCTAGCTCTCTTTGCTTAAATGTCACCTACTCTAGAGTCCTCCCCAGGTGGCCCCATCTGAAGTTCCCTGGGATTCGACTTAGTGTTATCTGTCTTCTGCAGTAACAATGAGTCTACCTTCTTCTCCAATGGTTTTCTCCATTCTACTTTCCTGACACAAGAAACACTCCGCCATAAGCTGTATTGCTACACCTTGCAATGACTGGGGTGGGGGGGGCACACAGTGGTGACCCTGAAGGAATGCCACTCCCAAGGGCCTGAATGGCCCTGGAACCATAGAGAAACACAGACACAATGATGAGCTGACATGAAACCGAAGGCAGGAACAAGGGGCTATGTAGAGGCTGGCATCGACTTTACAAGTTATCTCAGATTCCTTCAGTGACCCTGGAGGAAGGGACGTGGGCTCTCACCTTACAGAGTGAAACTGGAACCTAGGGAGAAGCAAACCCTTATCTCCCTCCTCACCCCAAGGCTGCTTAGGTGCTCCCACTCACTTCTCCATCCTAGGAGAGGAAGTTCTCCTCTACAAATGTTTAGCTACCAAAAGGTAATTAGATTGCTGGGGTTTGAGGGTTCCATACTTACTGCCCCCACACACAACTCTACTACTAACCCTCAGTGCCAAACTCAGAAATTTGGGATCCTCTGCAGGATAAATGTTAATGAAGGAGACAACGGGGTACACTCTCTTGGGACTGAGGACTAAACGCACACAGAAAGGGTATGTAAGGGGGTATTCTGGATTTTCCTGCAGTCCTTGACACTTCCTCCCTTTCCTGAGGACCAACTCAGAGCTGGTATTAGAAAAGAAGCTGGCTTGAGCAGATATCCATGCTCCAGGCTTCAAATTTAGTGGGATCTGTAGTGTGGTCACTGGTGTTACCTGCCAACCTAGAGTACCTTGAGGTCGCTGCAGCGCTGCATTTAGAATTCTGAGCTTGAGTCACTGCACCGCCTTGCTGCATACCCTGACTAGCCCTTACCTTATAGACAGACACCATTGATTTAAAACTAGCTCCTGCTCCTCTTAGGCACCAGAATAAACTACATGCTCCTTTGGGTCTAGCAAGGGACAGAGGCTGAACACAGATTAGGGGAATCACCCTACAGGTCTAGCCTCATACTTCAGAAAAACAAAGTAGGAGCCAGAAATGGTGGCACAGGCTTTTAATGCCAGCATGCTGGAAACAGAGGTAGGCAGATATCTTTGAGTACCAGACGAGCCAGGGCAGCATACAAACAGAGCAGGTCCTATACAAATAGAGAAAGAAAAGAAAAACCAAGGTAGGAGACTATGGAGAAGGAAAGTAGTACCGTTCCAAGAACAACATGCCATATAGGAGCTAAGATAAAAATTCACAAACATGTGGGTTCTACGCTAAGTCTGTTACGTGTGTTTCTTGTGAATCACAATGACCACACAACAGTCGCATGGCGAGTCACGGCGGGGTCAGAATTAGGCCTAAAACGCGGGGCAGATGGCGCCTGTGGAGACTCCGAGCCTTGCAATTGGAAAGCTGCAGCCGGGACTGGGGATACGCAAGCCCGCTGCAGCCCGGAACCCCTGCTAGGCCCCACTGTGCCTGGGTCCTGGTCGGGGTCGTGCGCTCGCACTTACCGGGGTGCAGGTGAGCGCGCAGTGCGCGTGCACAGACCAATGCCCTGACAGGACAGTGAGTGCGTGCGCGAGGCAGATGGTGGCGAGCGCTAGCAGAGCGGCCTCGGGGATCTGGGTCCAGCTGCTGCCCCAGTCCCAGCAACCGCTGGCGGCGGCGCCCAGCCAGGCTGGGTACAGCAGCCCGGCGAACGGCAGCACGGTGAGGCGCCGCAGAAGAGCTAGCCGCCGGTATGGCCACACGGCGGCCACCAGCTCGTCGCCACTCGCTATTAGCGCTGGCCCTGCGGCCAGCACCGGCCGCCCTCGCGGCCCAGGATGGGGAGGACCGTTGCCCCGGGCCCAGCCAGGCCGGGCCCCGCAAGGAACCGCGTTACCCATCGCCGCCATCTTTCCCGGCGCTGCGCTGACTTCCGGCAGAAGCACCGGCTCACTTCCGGTAAATTACTTCCGGTGAGGCCTGAGAGCCACCATGAACGGCTTTAGGAATAGGAAGCGCCCATGGAAAGGGCTAGACGGGTCAGGAAGTGTCTGCTCAGGGCGCTGCCATGACAGACTGTGGCTGGAAGGAGAGTAAGGGCGTTGCCATGACAAAGACGGAATCAAAGGTCCAAATTAGCTTGTCAAGGGCTGCCACGCCCGACGAAGACCGGAAAAGAACAGGCAGGCAGGGAAGGTTTGACGGGCACCACGGAACCTGTAACGGAAGAGCCGGTCTCTTCCCACCAACTATTCGGGCATCTGTCAATCACGTGGGGCGGAGCCTCTATACGTGAAGGAGAAAATCCAATCCAAAGATAAGGGTTTTAGGAGGTGTGGCCTTTTGAGGGCCTAGCCTGGTCTACAGAGCAAGTTCCAGGACAGCCAGAGCTACACAGAGAAACCCTGTCTTGAAACAAAGCAAGAAAACAACCAATCAGCCAAACAACCCCCTACAAAAAATGAGAAATAAATGCAATAAGACTTTGTAATCAGATCATAATATTTAATAAACTAATAAAATTCATATATTTGAGCAGAGCATGGTGGCAAAGACCTTTAGTTCTATCACCCAGGAGACAGAAGTAGGATATCTGTGAGTCTGAAAACAGCTTAGTCTATATAGTGAGTTTCAAATTAACCAGGATTACATTGTGAGACCCTGTCTTAAAAGGAAAAAAAGAACATGTTTGTTTCTGCCTGCTTTACAACATAGATTATTCTTATTATTTTTCAATATTGCTTTGCTTTGTAGAGCAGGCTTGTCAGCCCTTGTACAATCAAAGCTGAAGTAGAAAAATGACAAATTCCAAGTCATTCTGGGACTTTTTCTACTTCAAAAAGTAATAAAATGTTACTAGCTCAGTGTTAGAGTGATTGCCTAGCATTCTTGAAACCCTGGGTCTGATCCCCAGTGCTGTAAAACAAACAAAGTGGAAACCCCAACTGCACAGCCTGCCGCTGCATAGCAATTCCCTCTCAGTTGAAATAACAGAATTGAACAACTGGAGAAAAGCTTGATGAGAGGACTAAGGAAGTTCTAATGCTGGCTTTCTCTCCTCTTTACCTACCCCACCCCAGGGGATTAACCCCCAGTCCTTGGGTTTGTCAGCAAATGCCCTTGCTTGCTGAGCTACCTCAATGCCTGACTTTAAAGAGAGACCCAGTAAGAGTCAGGAAATAACAATTCAAAGGCTGAGAAAGTTCCTGAAACTTAGCAAGTGCATAAGGCTCATTCCTCCCTAGGGTTGTATAAGCTGTCAAGTTGCTTGCATGTCATTCAGAGAGCTCCAGGTTTGCAGCTTGGATTCCTCACCCATTTCGGGGTAGGCTTTCAATGTTGCACCTACATATCTTGCCCCTTTAAGCAATCACTAAGCCATCCTTCTGTGAATAACTCTGATAAACTCATTGATTCGCCGAGTTGAACCTCAGTGTTTACGTTCATCTGTCATCTCTTGGTGAGTTGACGTTTGTTCAAACCTCTGTAGAAATAGTGCCACAGAACATGAGTGCATGCACAAACTGGGACTGACAGAACCAAAGGTGAGGAGGAATGAGTACGTAGTATCTGCAGTAGGCGCTGAGATATGCACATGAGGCTGATTTGTGTGATGGAAAAGCCTCTGCAGGGGAACTCCCAGTATGGCTACCTCTCCCTTCTGGTGAAGAACCATATGCCTCCCTGCTGGAGTGGTAGTTGTATGCTCCCTGCAGTAGATGATAAGACAAGCAATCATGTCTGAGCTGTCTGAGAATGAGACATCTGTTGGGGAAATTTCAGGGTGACCATATTCCTCTACTTGGTATGGGGTGTCCTGTCTCCTTGATTAACAAAATCTATGTCATGTGTATGGGGATGCCTCAAAAACAGTCTATTATAACTCTGAAAGCTGAGTTTGTCCTATGATTTCCATACATATGTGGACACTTGCATTTGTGAACACATGTTTTGAACATACACATGAACATGCAAAAAACAAACACAGAAAAACAAAATATTAAAATAGGGTGTATTAGTTACTTTTCTATTGCTGACAGAGACAACTTACAACATAATTTAATTGAGTCAATGATTTCAGAGTTAGAGTCTATGATGATGGCATAAAGGCATGATATCAGGAATAGCTAAGAACTCATATCCACAAGTAGGAGGCAGAGAGAGAATACAGGATATCTTGTAAGTTTTTTGAAACCTCAAAGCACCCCCCCCTCAACTAGTGACACACATCCTCCAACAAGGTCATCTCTCCTAATTCATCCCAAACAGTTCCATCAACTGAGGATCAAATATTTAAACATGGGGCTGGAGAGATGGTTCAGACGTTAAGAGCACTGAGTGCTTTTCCATAGGCCCTCAGTTCAATTCCCAGCAACCACATGGTGGCTCACAACCATCTATAATGAAATCTGGTGCCCTCTTCTGGTGTGCAGGTGTACATGCAGGCAGAACACTGTTTACATGATAAATGAATAAACCTTTAAAAAATATTAAAACATTTGAGCCTGTGGGGGCCATTCTCATTCAATCAGCCATTACAGGGGCTGGAGAGATATCTCAGTGGTTAAGAGCATATACTCCTCTTGCAGAGAAGTATGGTTCAGTTTCCAGGATGGGGTGGACAACTCACAGCCACCTATAACTATAACTCAAATGAATCGGACACCCTTTCAGACCTCCATAGGCATCTGCTTAGATGTGGTGCATTTAACATAAAAATAAATATTTTGAAAATTAAAAAAAAGCATTGAAGCTGGGTGGTGATTGAATTAACCCAGCATTTGAGAGGCAGAGGCAGGTGGGTCTCTGTGAGTTCCAGATCAGCCTATATGAATTATAATCAACCCCAAATGGTGTCCCTAACCCTGAGGATAAACTTTGTTGGAAGAGGGGATGGTGTCTTCTAGAATTACTTCCAGCTGTCATGGGGGTGATGTTCTTTCTATGGGATCCTGTGAAAGTAAAATGATGGATAAGTTCCAAGTTTACTGTCTAGTATAACTGCGAATAGTCTCTGAGTATTTGGTAGGGTTTTTCTGAGGTTCCTATTTGGAGGTCTGGCCAGAAAGTTGTAAAAAAGTTCTTTTTTCTTTCTGTCCCGTATAATGGCTTCTGACATGAGACAGAAACTCTGAATTTTTATTTTAACAACATTCTTGGATTTGGAGAGGGACAGAGCCAGTGTCCAACTCTAAAGCCAGCTCTCTATATTCATATATATATGTATATATACATATATATGTTTAAATGTATGTTATCAATTACTTGATGGCAAAAGTTGTGATCCTTTTTCTTGAAAATCCTTAGTGGATAGTTATTTTTTCATCTGTCAGCATTCAAACATCTAGGGTCTCTTGAATTTTGAAGATGAGTATTTTCCTGCAAAGACAAGAACAGAACACTGCCCCAACCCTTATGAGGTTTTCTTACCATCTGTATGGCTGTTACCATTATGGTTGAGATGTCATTTTTCTTTTTCAAGAGGTTTTGCCTTTTCAAACTATATCTTTATTAATTTTGATGGTATCCATAGTTTTTCTTCTCTTGTAGAAACAAGAGCAAAACCCCTTCCCCAACGTAGCACATCTCCTGGCTTCCATTGTGAGGTCAACACATCCTTGAAATAAACCGGCTGATTTAATTCAGAAGACTTTTCTATTATCCAATGTCTCTCTGCTGCTGTTGTTCCTTTCTCATTAGCATTAAGAAAGTGCAAGGTTAATAAAGCATTATGTAATCTATTTCTGGGGGCATTTTCCACCACTTTCTGTTTATTTAACATATCATTTATACTTGATTTGATTTTCTATAACTGCCTAACCTATAGGATTGTGTGGTATACCTGTAATATGCTTAATATTATAATAAGCAAAAATCTGTTTCATTTTCCTAGAGACATATGCTGTCTTTATTTGTTCAGGTATAACCATGATGGCCATAACTTCTAGTAAATGTGTGATTACTGAATCAGCTTTTTCTGAGCTTAAAGCAGTTGCCCACTGAAAACCTGAATAAGTGTCAATGGTGTGGTGTTCATATTTTAATTTTCCAAATTCTGCAAAGTGAAACACATCCATCTGCCAGATTTCATTCCTTTGAGTACCCTTTGGGTTAGTCCCAGCAGTTAGCCGTGTTTGGTTATAGAAAGAGCAAGTAGGGCATTTCTTTATAATCTCCTTAGCTTGTTGTCATTTAATAGAAAAGTCTTTTTTGAAAACTTTTGTTATTGACTATATTAAGAGGTTCTTTAAAATCCCCTAGCACCTTGATTTTTTTCATGAAATTCTGAGGCCTACAACACGCTTCCAATCAATAATTGATCAATTTCTGCTAGAGAACCCGGCAGACCCGTATGGGATCAGATGTGTGTTATGTATATAGGACAAAGCCTATTCCTGATTATGTCTTGCACCTGGATAAATAATGAAGTCAATTCTGTATCATCTTGTATAAATTCAGCGGTTTCAATATGCAAGACAACTCTTTCTGCATATTGTGAATCAGTAACTATATTAAGAGGTTCTTTAAAATCCCCTAGCACCATGATAACAGCATATAATTCTGCCTTCTGGACAGAATTATAAGGGCTTTGTTCCATCTTACTTAATTCTTCTGATTTGTAACCTGCCTTCCCTGATTTATTTGCATCAGTATAAAATGTACGGGCTCCAGTTATTGGAGCATCACATACAATTTGGGGGAAGAATCCAAGAAGTTCTCTTTATAAGGTTAAGTCTATCACTTTTGGAATAATTGCTATTAATTTCTCCCCCAAAATTTAGCACAAACTCTTTGCTATGGTTTATTGTCTTCCCATAACTCTTCTATTTCATCAGTAGTGAAATGCTGGGTCTATACCTGCTAATTTGAAGTCTCAATTTACCTTGTATAATTAATTCAGAGACTTTTTCCACTTAAGTTTTTAATTTTTTACTTGGTTTATGTGGTAAAAAAGATCCATTCTAATATAGTATTGTCCCTCTGCATTGAAATTCCTGTAGGAGAAATTCTGGAAGGCAATATGACTAGAATACAATTAAAATTTGGATTCACCCTATCCTCATGTGCCTCCTGTAATTTCTCCTCAACAATTGTCAATTCCTTTTCCACTTCAGCTGTTAATTCTCTGGGACTATTCAAGTCTTTATCACCATCTGAGGTTGGTCATAGACTGGAAATGTTTCCTAACAATCTTTGAAAGTTATTAAGAGTCCGTAACCTAATTTGTGCCTTTTGAGTCCTAATTTTCTGCAAACCTGTTTTATAACCTAGGTAATTGACAGAATCTCTGCAGTTTTTCAGGAGCAATTTGTAACCCCCATTTTGGCAAAACTTTTTTATTTCTTCAAACATTCGTTTTTTTTTAGATTTATTTATTTATTATGTATACAGTGTTCCTCTGCATGTATGCCTACATGCCAGAAGAGGGCACTAGATCTCATTACAGATGGGTGTGCGCCACCATGTGGGTGCTGAGAATTGAACTCAGGACCTCTGGAAGAGCAACCAGTGCTCTTAACCACTGAGCCATCTCTCCAGCCCCCAAACATTCTTTCTAAAGTATCCATGTTTGAATCAGATAGCAAAATGTCATGCATGTAATGGTAGATTATAGACTTAGGAAATTGCTTACATATTATTTCCAATGGCTGACTGACAAAGTATTGGCACAGAGTGGGGATATTGAGCATTCTTTGTGGAGGGATAATCCATTGATTGATATCTCCTAGTAGGCTGAGAATTATTATAAGTAGGTACTGTGAATGCATTTTTTTCTCTATCCTTTTCTTATACAGGTATAGTGAAGAAGCAATCTTTTAAATCAATAACTTTAAGAGGCCATCCTTTTACTAATAGAGAAAGCAGAGGAATTTCAGATTGTAGAGGGCCCATAGGTTGAATAACCTTGTTGACAGCTCATAGATCTGTCACCATTCTCCATTTACCAGATTTCTTTTTAACAACAAATACAGGAGAATTCCAAGGGCTGGTTGATTCTTTAATATGGTGAGCATCTAGTTGCTCTTGTACCACTTGTTCTAAAGCCTGCAACTTATCTTCAGCTAGAGGCCACTGCTTAACCCATATTGTTTTCTCAGATAACTATTTTAAAGGTAGGGCTGTTGGTACCTCTAAAGGTTTGCTAATTGCTTTATGTTCTTTTTGTTTGTTTGTTTGTTTTATTTTTCTAGACAGGGTTTCTCTGTGGCTTTGGAGCCTGTCCTGGAACTAGCTCTGTAGACCAGGCCGGTCTCGAATTCACAGAGATCCGCCTGCCTCTGCCTCCCAAGTGCTGGGATTAAAGGTGTGTGCCACCACCGCCTGGCTTGCTTTATGTACTTATATAGCCTGAATGGCTGGTGACCTTTGTGTATAGTATCTTATGATATCCTTCCCAGAATTATGAGTTCCTGGGACTGCAGGAATGTTAATCTGGGTATTCCATTACTGCAGCAGATCATGATCCCATAAATTTACTGCAATATTAGCCACATATGGCCTCAGTTTCCCTCTTTGATCTTCTGGCCCAATACAGTCAACTCATCTTGTGCTTTGTTTAACTTGAGATATGGTTCCAATTCCTAGTAATTGAACATCTGCCTCTTGAAGAGGCCAATTTGGATGCCAAGATTCTGGAGTAATGATACTCACATCTGCACCTGTGTCTATCAAACCAACAATTACAATGCCATTTGTACTCACTCTTAGCTTTTGTCTTTGATCATTTATAGAAGTCTGCCAGAATATACATTTCCTATTTCTTTTTGGAATTTTTGACTTATCCTCCATGTTTATGCCATCATCTAGAACAGTATGGTCTTTTACAGAAGGTTCTGGATTTTTTAATTTTCCTGGTGAGACATGTCCTCTACAGTTACTGGGAATGACTGGGCCACTTTTGGCTTGGGGGCCTAAGAGAGGCCCCTCAAGCAGTTTCCTGATGGTATCAGGTTGCCTTGGCTGTCTTTTGTTGATCTGCATTCATTGGTCCAATGTTGGCCTTTGCCACACCTTCTACATGCACCTGAAGGCTGAGTCCTCCTATTTTTTGCCATTCCCAGAGGAGATATTATTCCTAGGAATTTCTTGTCTACAATCCCTTCTCAGATGTCCTATTCTACCACAGTTAAAACATTTGGCATTTTGATGTCTCCTCATTCCTTTGGAAATTGGTTCTTCTACCCAAGATTCAGTATCATAGTCAAATGTCTCAATATTCATTATATGCAGGATCCATTCATCCATTGGTGCTGATCTAACCTTTAAACTCCCAAGTATCTTTTTGCATTCTAAGTTGGCATTTTCAAAAGCCAGAAATTCAATAAGTACTCATTAGCATCTGGGTCTGTTACTCCTATTTGTATAGCCTTAGTTAATCTTTGTAAAAAGTCAGCAAAGGGTTCTCTCTGGCCCTTTATATATAACCCTGGTATATGATTCAATTCTTTTTCCTAGTTCTTGAATCCTGGGAGCATTTGTGGCATAGGGGCAAGATTTGTTCATTGTAAAGAACTTGAACTTGTGGGTCAGCATAAGTGCCTTCACCAAGAATTTGATCTTGGGAAGTCTCAGGGCCTTTTGCTTTTCCCTGTTGTTCCAAAATTTTTGCCTATTCTCTGAAATAAATTCTAAACATTAATCAAGGCCCACCATCCGGGACTTCTGAAATTAACTGAATCCAGTCATGTGGCATTGCTTTGGTGCTAGAAGATCATGTCTTTATCATCTCCCTAACAAATGCAAATGCAAGCCTTAAGTTACAACAGCTTGCTTAATTTCTTTTAGATCATTCATTCCTATTGGTAGCCATCTACTTTCTTTGGATCTTTTTGGGACTTTAGAACTTGATGCTTTGTCAGAGTAGATTATAGAGTAGGTAGCTAAAACCCTTGGTAAGTCATCTCTGATGATCTACTGGTGATTCTGAATCCTGTCCTTTTGCCTTCTTTCTCTGTTCGTCAGCTCCAATAATTTCCTCAATTATACTGGTGAAGCTAAAACCCTTGGTAAGTCATACTCTGATGATCTACTGCTGATGCTGAATCCTGTCCTTTTGCCTTCTTTCTCTGTTTGTCAGCTCCAATAATTTCCTCAATTATTTCAAATCTTTTCACTATTGTCTTTTGTAAAGCCTGACCTATATATACTTCCAGCAATTTCATTGAGGAATTTAGCCTCTGGTCCTCGTTCTGCACATGAGATTCCAAGGTCTGAAGTTTCTCCTTTAAAGATAACATCTCGTTCTTGGACATTACTTGAATAGCGTGAAGATTGCCATCCTGGGAGATATACTCTATCTGCTAACTTATCATAACTTTTTAAGAAATTTTGATTGTCAAATTCAACAGTATGAATTCTTTCAGATATCTTCTTAATACCCTTAGATATGCATTCAATTCTTTCTGTCAAATTAATGTTCCTTTTTAATAGTATTAATTTTTTCAGGTAACTTTTGATTTTCAATGGTATTAATCCTTTCAACTAGTTGGTCATTATTAATCTGTAAAGACTGTATCATTCCTAAAAGTGCCATGTTCTTTCTCAATGATAGAATATGAAGAAGAAAACTGAGTCCCAATACCCAATAAACTGAAGAATCACCATAATCATGCAAGCCTCGTATAAAGTTACTAAAAGTTTCAATATTAATGTAATTTGCCATATTAATTTATTAATTACCTGTTATATGATCCAGTAAATTGTTTTAGGTGTAATAATCTTTATTGTCCAGCAGATGTCGTGGTTGCAGAGTCACAGTGGCGACAGGAATGGTCTCGAGCTACTTCAGTTTCTGAGCTGCTTTAGTTTCCCGCCTTGGTACTGGTTAAATACTGTGAAATATGCTTTGCTTGACAAACTAAAAGCTATTAAACCAATTCCATACACGGAGCAAGAAACCCAGAACTCCTAGGCAGGGAGCAGATACTGGAAGCTGCACAAGTCGCCATGAGGCAGGGAACCACGCCAGAGAACATGCTAGTTGTGCCTGCACTTGGGAAATTTCCCAGTTATCTCATGCAGTAAGCTCCGCTGTGGCAGAGGTGCTACAAAAAATCGCTTAGTTAAAAGCAAGCCAAACCGGCAGGGCTGGGAGACTGTCTGGGCTGTGGACGGGCTTGGTCATTAGGTTGTCCACCCAGTAGGTGTGGAGTCCGAATCCACATGGGCATGCCAGATGTGGAAGGACGCTTAAAAGATATCCCACACTAGCTCAGAATTGAGAAAAAGACAGTTATTTATTTAGGGGCAGACTCACAAATCAGAATCCTTTGTTGGAATGGAGATCAGAAACTGAATCCTGCAGCTGGAAAAGAGGCCGGAAGCATGCTCCATATCAGCATAAATAGTATAAGAGGCCAGGCTGGGCTGTGGTGGTGCACACCTTTAATCCCAGCACTTGGGAGGCAGAGGCAGGCAGATCTCTGTGAGTTCGAGGCCAGCCTGGTTTACAAGAGCTAGTTCCAAGATAGGCTTCAAAGCAACACAAAGAAGCCCTGTCTCGAAAACAACAACAACAAAAAAAAATAGTATAAGAGGCCACGCCCCAGTGGGCAGGTAACCACTGGCCGTAACACTTCCTACAGCAGCTTGACAGTTAAGAGCACTTGATACTGCTACAAAGAACCTGGGTTCACTTCCTAGAACCCACACAGTAGCTCACAACCATTTGTAACTCCAGTTCCAGGAGATCTGATGCCCTCTTCTGACCTCCTGCAGGTAACAAGGACACAAGTGTTGCACAAACATACATGAGAGCAAAGCACTCATACACATTAAATACAAGTAAATCTTTTTTAGAAAAGATTTTAAATTGTATTATTTTTTTTGTGTGTGTGTGTGTGTCTGCGTGTGTGCCATGTGCATGTAGCTGCCACCAGAGAGCAGTAGAGGATGTTGGGACAATCTTAGAGAACTAGTTTTCTTTTTCTACTGTATTGAGGCAGGAACTCCCTTGTTTTTGCTACTCTATATATTCTAGGCTAACTGGTCCAGGAGCTTCCAGGTGATTCTCCTACTGCTGCCTCCCATCACTCTGTAGGGATTCTGGGTCTACAAATGTGAGTCACAGGGATCAAACGGGGTCACATTCAAGCGGTCATCTGAGTGCACCAAGCTCTTTTATCTTGAGTTATCTCTCTAGGCAAACCCTTCATGCTTTCTCCTTATCTTTCCTTCCCCCCTTTCCCCTTTATATACCGTGTGCATACCTAGTGCCCAGAATAGTATACCAGGCTTTTTCTTTTGGGCCACCAACCAGCTCCCAAATCATGACATGGAGACTTATTATTAGTTTTGAATGCTTGGCCTAACTTAGGCACATCCGTGGCTAGCTCTTTTAACTTAAATCAACCTGTTTCTCTTTATCTACCTTTTGCCTCAGGGATTTTTATCTTTTCTTTCTATATGTCCTACTTTTCTTCATTTGGTTGGCTAGTGACTGCCTGGCCCCAGGCATTTCCCTCCTCTTGTTTCTTTTTCTCTAGCCTAGATTTCTCCTTCTACTTATTCTGTCTGCCTCGCTATTGGCAATTCAGCTCTTTGTTAGACCAATCAGTGCCTTAGGCATTAAGGAGAAACAAATGTAACACATCTTTACTAAGTAAACAAATGCAGCACAAACAAATGTTCCACATCTTTACATCATTAAACAAATTCGGCAGAAACAAACCTTTACACATTTAAACTAATATTCCATAACATAAACAAATGTAACACACCTTTACACAGTTAAAGTAATATTCCACAACATAAACAAATATAACACATCTTTTCCCAGTTAAAATAATATTCCACAACAGAAGAGGTTATCAAGATATCTGGAGCTCGAATTACAGATGTCTGTAATGATCAGCCATGCGGGTGGTAGGGATTGAATCTAGGTCCTCTGGAAGAGCAGCCAGTGCTCTTAACCACTGAACCATCTCTCCAGAACTGAAGCTCACTATGTAAACTCTGCTAACCTTAAAGTTATAAAGATCTACTGTGAGGACCTGACTTTGCAAACTCTGTTTTAAAGAAGGGGCTTCATTTTAAGCCATATAATGAGCTGGGGGTGTGTTAAGTTTTTCCTTGGCCCAGTAAGCCTCTCCACCAATACAATAATGCAAATCACACCAAATAAAACCAAATTACAAGAAGCCCAGGTTTAATACATGCCAGCACTCCCAGGTGGCCCTCTGGGAAAACATGGAGAGAGGGACAGAGAACCAGGAGAACACGTGTTTGTTCTCTGGGGGGGCAGTTTAAATAACCTATGGGAGTGGTCTTGACCCTCCCTGGGGAGGGGGTCACCATTTGGCAGGTTTTCTTGGAGGTGGAGTATGAACTGCAGCAAATCCCAGGAGAAGGCTCTTGGAATTTTCCACCAAACATTCCAGACTACTTGTATATACAAATGCCAGGAGGTTGGGGTGACGCTTCCAACCAAACATTCTAGACTCCTTGGATAAAGGGGGTGCCAGGGAGCTGAGGTGGTGCTTCTTACCAAACAGGGTAGGTGATCTCAGCACTAGAAATGTGCTGCCAGAGCAGAAGTTTGCACAGATACCCTAAAAATGGCCAATTAAGAAGATTGGGAGCAGGGCCTGGCTGCAGGTTCCTGCCTTGACTTCCTTCAATGGACTGTGACCTTGGATATGTAAAGCAAATAAACCTTTTCCTCCCCAAATTGCTTTTAGTCATGGCGTATTCTTACAGCTATGGAAGCACAACAGAGACTGGTACCAGGAACAAATAGGGTATTGCTGTGACAGACTTGATCATGTTGTTTGGGGGAGGATTATCGAAGGAGTTTGGGACTTTGAATTTGAAAGCCAGTGAGTTCTCAGAGCTTAGTGAGCTATTCTGTCAAAGTGGGAGATGATGGTGAGAAATGCAGATGGTGATAAAGTAAAGACCAGGAGCAGAAGCCAGTAGCAAACCCAGTCCCGGGACACACCATACCAGGGCTGAGCCAACGACCAGATCCAGAGTCAGTGATCTCCATCAGAACAGGGACAGTGGAGTAACCGCTGAGTGAGTGAGCCAGAGCCAGAGACTGCTGAGGGTCCAGACTTGAATCCGGGACCTTCAAGGGAGTAGACCTTAGCCAACACCCCGGTAGGTGTGGGCGAGAGTCTAGGACCTCCCAGGAACTAGGCCAGAGCCAGGACCTCTGTCAGCCTGGGCGTGAGTGAACCTGGGTCCTCTGAGGGAATAAGCAGGAACCAGAGATCTCGGCATGGCCAGGCACCAGTCACCAGTCTGGGACCTCAGAGAGAGTAGGCCTGAGCCAGGTCCTCTTTGGGTTTGGGCATTGGTCTGGGACATCAAAGGGAATAGGCAGGAACCTGGAACCCCTGCAGGTCCAAGCCCGAGTCTGGGACCTCTGAGGAAGTAAGCAGGTCCTCTACTGTTTCGGGCACACCCGAGCCCGGGACCTCCGAGGCAGTAGACCAGAACCAGAAACCTTTCCAGGTCCAACTCCAACCCAGGGACTTCTGCAGGAGGGAATCCAGACAAGGATTTACAGATACAGGTCAAAGCAGGTAACCTAGGCCAAACTTGCCCTGAGTCAAGGAACTCCACTCTGGGCAACAAATTCCACAGGAGTGGAACTGAACAAGACTCCTAGGACAGAAAGAGCCTAGGAAACAAGCTCCACCGGGAGCAGAAGCCAGGAACAAATCCAGCCCTGGGAGCCAACCCAGTCCCAGAACACAGGCAGATCAGGATTGAACCAGTGACCAGATCCAGAGTCAGTGATCTCCACCAGAACAGGTCCAACTCTAAGCCAAGGACTTCTGCAGAAGGAGATCCAGCAAGATTTACAGAAAAAGATCAAAGCCAGCAGACTAGGCCAAAGTAGGCCTGAGACAGCAAACTCCAAGGGAGCAGACCAAAGCACAGGAGCACTGAGCTATCTCCAGGAACAGGAATAACCAACGGGGTAATTAGAACTGTGACACTGAATGTACCATGGGGAACAACCATCTGAGCTTTGGATTCACTGGCACCTAGAAGATTATTTAACAGAATCTCAGACAGCCCCAACCACACCTATTAGAGGAAAAGATGAGTAGAAAAGGTAAGATCACAGGCTACACCACAAAGAGCAACACAACAGCAGTAAAACCTAAAGACCCTACAACAGCATGACATGAACAACCAAATATGGATGAACCAGAAGAAAATGATCTAAAAAATAACCTCAAGAGAATGTTTGAAATTCTTAAAAATGAAATGAGAAATTTCCTTAAAGAAATGAGGAAAAAACAAACAAAAAATTGGAAGATATCAGCAAATAACTTAAAGAAAACCAAGAAAAAGAAATCAAACATATAAAAGAAACTATTCAGGACTTGAAAACTGAGATGGGGGCTGGAGAGATGGCTCAGCGGTTAAGAGCATTGCTTGCTCTTCCAAAGGTCCTGAGTTCAATTCCCAGCAACCACATGGTGGCTCACAACCATCTATAATGAGGTCTGGTGCCCTCTTCTGGCTTTAAGGGATATACACAGACAAAATATTGTATACATAATAAATAAATTATTAAAAAAGAAGTCTTTTTTATATTCTTTTATTTTTCATTCAAAAATTTACACTTCCTCCCCTTCTCCCAGTCCCCTCCCGCTCCCCCATTACCCCTCGTCCCTTCCCCTGCTTCCTTAAGAGGGGGCAGGGTACCCTGCCCTGTGGGAAGCCCAAGGCCCTCCCCCTCCATCCTGGCCTAGGAAGGTGTGCATCCATATAGACTAGGTTCCCAAAAAGCCATTAGATAGGTCCCAGTGCCATTATCATTGGCTTCTCAGTCAGCCCCCCTTGGCAGCCACAAACAGAGATTCTAGTTTGATCATATGCTCATTCAGTCCTTGTCCAGCTGGATTTGGTGAGCTCTCATTAGATCAGGCACACTGTCTCAGTTGGTGGATGAGCCCCTTGTGGTCCTGACTTCCTTGCTCATCTTCTCCCACCTTCTGCTCTTCGACTGGTCCCAAAAAAGAAGTCTTTAAAAAAAGAAAAAGAAAACTGAGATAGAAACAATAAAGAAAACAGAAGCTGACGCAATTATAGAAACAGAAACCATGAGAAAAAGAACAGGAACCATAAATGCAAGCATGAACAGCAGAATACAAGAAATGGAAGAGAGAATCTCAAGCGCTGAAGATACAATAGAGGAAATAAACTCATCAGTTAAAGAAAACATTAAATCTAACAAAAGCTTAACCCAAACATGAAATATGGGACAACATGAAAAGGCCAAATCTTAGAATAATAGGTATAGAAGAAGGAG
This sequence comes from Ondatra zibethicus, assembly GCA_004026605.1. Classification (NCBI taxonomy): domain Eukaryota; kingdom Metazoa; phylum Chordata; class Mammalia; order Rodentia; family Cricetidae; genus Ondatra; species Ondatra zibethicus. The sequence continues at coordinate 18,476 of PVIU01024654.1, forward strand.
AAGAAGTTCAACTCAAAGGCACAGAAAATTTATTTAACAAAATCATAGAAGAAAACTTTCCCTACCTAAAGAAAGATAAGCCTATGGAGATAAAAGACACTTACAGAACACAAAATAGACTGGATCCAAAAAGAAGTCCTCTTACCACATAATAATCAAAACACTAAACATACAGAGTAAAGAAAGAATATTAAGAGCTGCAAAGGAAAAAGCCCAAGTAACATATAAAGGTGGACCTATCAGAATTACACCTGACTTCTCATTGGAGATGATAAAAGCCAGAAGGTCATGGTCAAGCATTAGGCAGACATTAAGAGACCACGGATGCCAGCCCAGACTACTATACCCAGCAAAATTGTCGATCACCATAGAAGGACAAAACAAGATATTCCATGACAAATCTAGATTTCACCAATACCTAGCCACAAACCCAGCCCTACACAAAATACTAGAAGGAAAACTCCAACCCAAGGAAGATGGCTACACCAACAAAAACGCAGACAATTGATGATCTCATTACAGCAAATCCTAAAGAAGAAAAAAAATGCACAAATTAACATCACCAATGATGAAAACTAAATTAACAGGAGATAGCAACCACTTGTCACTAATATCCCTTAATGTAAATGGACTCAACTCACCTATAAAAAGGCACAGGATGACAGATTGGATACAAAAACAGAATCCATCCCTCTTCTGCATACAAGAAATGCAACTCAACCTTAAAGACAGACATCGTCTCAGAGTAAAAGGTTGGGAAAAAATATTCCAATCAAATAGACCTAAGAAACAAACGGTGTAGCTATCCTAATATCTAACAAAATAGACTTCAAGCTAAAATCAGTCAAAAGAGACAAAGAAGGACATTTTGTATTAGTCACAGGAAAAATCCATCAAGAGGAAATTTCAATACTGAACATCTATGCTCCAAATACAAGGGCACCCTCATATGTCAAAGGAACACTTCGAAAGCTTAAATCATATATTAACCCCACACACTAGTAGTGGGAGACTTCAACACTCCCCTCTCACCACTGGACAGGTCAATCAGACAAAAAATGAACAGAGAAATAAGAGAACTAACAGAAGTTATGATTCAAATGGACTTAACAGACATCTATAGACTATTGCATCCAAACAGAAAAGAATATACCTTCTTCTCAGCACCTCATGGAACCTTCTCAAAAACTGACCACATCTAGGTAACAAAGCAAACTTCAACAAATACAAAAAATTGAAATATCCCAATGTACCTTATCAGATTACCATGCTTTAAAACTAGAAATCAACAGAAATACTAATTCCAGAAAATCCACAAACACATGGAAATTAAACAGTGCTCACCTGGATCATCAATGGGTCAAGGAAAAAATAAAGGGGGGAATTAAAGACTTCCTAAAATTCAATCATAATGACAACACAACATACCCAAATTTATGGGACACAATGACAGCAGTGCTAAGAAGCAAGTTCATAGCATTAAATGTCTACATAAAGAAGCTGGATGGGGGTGGGCCTTGGACTTCTAACAGGGCAGGGCACCATGCCCTCTTTCAAAGAAGAAGGGGGAGGGAGGAAGGGTGGGGGAGTAGTGGGAGGGGACCGGGAGAAGGGGAAGAAAGGGAAAAAAATTTTATTTCTTTAATTATGTTCTTGAATGGAAAAAATAAAACAAAACAATGTATGGAAAAATAAATAAAAAAAACAGAAGCTGGAAAAATCCCACGCTAGTGAATTAACAGAACAATTCAAAACTTTAGAACGAAAAGAAGCAACTCACCTAAGAGAACTAGATGGCAGGAAATAATAAAATTGAGAGCTGAAATCAACAAAATAGAAACAAAGGAAACAATACAAAGAATCAATGAGACAAAGAGTTGGTTCTTGGGGAAAAATCAATAAAATGGATAAGCCTTTATCCCAACTAACCAAAAGGCAGAGAGAGAATATCCAAATTAACAAAATCAGAAATAAACGGGGAAATAACAACAGACACGGAGGAAATACAGAGGATCATCAGGTCATATTTTGAAAACCTGTACTTCACAAAATTGGAAAACTTAAAGGAAATGGACTATTTTCTGGATAAATATCACTTACCAAAATTAAATCAAGACCAGGTTAGCAAATTAAACAAACCTATAACTGCTGAAGAAATAGAAACAGTCATCAAAAGTCTCCCAACCAAAAAAAGCCTAGGATCAGATGGTTTCAGCTCAGAATTCTACAAGACTTTCAAAGAAGAACTAATACCAATACTCCTCAAATTATTCCACACAATAGAAACAGAGGGAACATTGCCAAACTCTTTTTATGAGGCTACAATTACCCTGGTACACACACACCACAGAAAGACAATACTAAGAGAATTACAGACCAGTCTCAGTCATGAACATTGATGCAAAATACTAAATAAAATCCTAGCAAATCGAATCAAAGAACACATCAGAACTATCATCCAACATGAGCAAGTCAGCTTTATCCCACAGATGCAGGGATGGTTCAACATACGATAATCTGTTTATATGTAATCCACCATATAAACAAGCTGAAAAATAAAAACCACATGCTCATCTCATTAGATGCCGAAAATGATTTGACAAACTACAACATCCCTTCATGATAAAAGTCTTGGTGAGCGTGGATATAAGGAACATACCTAAACATTATTAAGGCAATATACAGCAAGCCCACAGCCAACATCAAACTAAATGGAGAGAAATTCCCAGCGATTCCACTGAAATCAGGAACAAGACGAGGTTGTCCACTCTCTCCATATTGATTCGATATAGCTATTGAGGTCCTAGCTAGAGCAATAATACACCAAAGTGAGATCAAGGGGATACAAGAAGAAGTCAAACTCTACTATTTGCCTATGATATGATAGTTTACATAAGCATTCCCAAATATTCTACAAAGGAACTTCTACAACTCATAAACACTTTCAGCAATGTAGCAGGATACAAGTTAACTCAAAAAATTCTTTAGCCCTCCTGTACACAGATGATAAAAGGGCTGAAGAAGAGATCAGAGAATCAACACCCTTCACAATAGCCACAAATGACATAAAATATCTCGGAGTAACTCTAACCAAACAAGTGGAAGACTTGTATGACAAGAACTTTAAATCTTTGAAGAAAGAAATTGAAGAAGACACCAGAAAATGGAAAGACCTCCCGTGCTCTTGGGTAGGCAGAATTAATATAGTAAAACTGGCAATCCTACCGAAAGCAATCTACAGATTCAACGCAATGCCCATCAAAATCCCAAGGAAATTCTTCAAAGACCTTGAAAGAATGGTATTCAACTTAATTTGGAAAAGGAAAAAACCCAGGATAGCCAAAACAATCCTGGGCAACAAAAGAACTTCTGGAGGTATCACAATCCCTGACTTCAAACTATACTACAGAGCTACAGTACTGAAAATAGCCTGGTACTGGCATAAGAACAGACAGGAGGACCAATGGAATCGAACAGAAGACCCGGATATCAATCCACATATCTTCAAACACCTGATCTTTGATAAAGAAGCAAAAAATATCAAATGGAAAAAAGAAAGCATATTCAACAAGTGGTGCTGGCATAACTGGATATCAACATGTAGAAAAATGAAAATAGACCCATATCTATCACCATGTACAAAACTCAAATCCAAATGGATCAAAGACCTCAACATAAAACCAGCCACACTGAACCTTATAGAAGAGAAAGTGGGAAGTACACTTGAACGCATTGGCACAGGGAACCACTTCCTAAATAGAACCCCAGCAGCACAGACACTGAGAGAAACAATTAATAAATGGGACCTCCTGAAACTGAAAAGCTTCTGTAAAGCAGAGGACACAGTCAACAAGACAAAACGACAGCCTACAGAATGGGAAAAGTTCTTCACTAAGCCCACATCAGACAGAGGTCTGATCTCCAAAATATACAAGGAACTCAAGAAATTGGACACCAAAAGAACACATAATCCAATAAAAAAATGGAGTACAGACCTAAACAGAGAACTCTCAACAGAGGAATCTAAAATGGCTGAAAGATACTTAAGGAAATGTTCAACATCTTTAGTCATCACAATCCCAGAGAATTTAGACATTAATGTGGACACTAAGAGAGATTTACATAGATTTAATCTACATGGGAAGTAGAAAGTAGAAAAAGACAAGATCTCCTGAGTAAATTGGGAGCATGGGGACCTTGGGGGAGGATTGAAGGAGGGAGGAGAGAGGCAGGGAGGAGGGCAGAGAAAAATGTAGAGCTCAATAAATATAAAAAAATAGCTGCTAAGATACATTGGATTATAAAAACTACTAAATTAAATCAACCTATATACTTTCAAAAGTATTAATTTCAAAATGGAAGTGAAAAAGTGTTGTATTAGGGAAGAGGTTATGCTTTTGTTTCCACAGAAAACAAAAGACTGTGGATTCATTCTAGGTTGATAGAGATCACGTTTGATCTGGAGACACCCCTGGAAATCCTGGCTGCATAGATAAAGAAATAAACATTAAAGTAACTACAATATGGCTACTTATATTTTACCTGCTCATACATAAAACAAAAAAAATCATTCCATATTTGTGTTAATGCAAATATGCATGTTACCTTTGAAAGTTTGTGTTTCCGAGCAAAGGGGCCAGACACCAGTGAAAACAGATGACTCAGGTGATTCAGCCTTTCAGAATGCCTCTGTTGCAGTTTTGTCGGCAGTCTGCATTCTGAATAGCTTCAAGCCTTGTGGTAGGTAGCCAACATATGACTCAGTTTCCATCTGGAGTCTATTCTGACTTTAAGTCATTTGAGTTCAAGCTTGCCTGTTTTGCTTTTTCCAATAACCTTAAGGGTTGTGAGAGACTTCTGAGTAAGCCCATGGGAAAGAGTATTTGCCCATGGGAAAAGAACACTCTATCTAATAGAAAGAATACTCCTGACCCCAAACCTCAGGAACATCAAGATAGAAAGTAAGGCTGCTTCCAAGCCCCAAGTGAATGTTAAATAGGAGGCTGCTCACTCAAAGGCAGGAATGGTCTTGTGGTCAGACAGTGACTGACCGTCTGTGCTTTGCTTTGTTCTGCTTTTGTGTATAAGCAAGTTCTGAAATAAACTGGGCTGTTTGACTGTTTTGACATAACCAAACAGACCTACCAATTCTATCCTGTGTCTTCTCAGTTTCTTTTTTTTTTCCTTTTTTAAAATAAGATTTATATATTGAGTATGTATACAGTGTTCTACCTGAATGTGTCCCTACAGCTCAGAAGAGGGCACCAAATCTCATTACAGATGGTTGTGAGTCATCATATGGTTGCTGAGAATTGAACTTAGGACCTCTGGAAGAAGCAGTCGGTGCTCTTAACCTCTGAGCCACATCTCCAGCCCCCATCTTCTCAGTTTCTTTCATCTGGCATTCTTTGGCCTTGATGATCCCCATTCTGGGAACACTAGCTGACTTTATGGGAGCAGGTCCCTACAAAGCCTGCTGGCTGTGATGGTCCAGCCTCACAGACTATTTTTTTATCTTTTTTTAAAAAATTTTATTTTTATTTATTATGTATACTGTGCACTGCCTGCATGTATCCCTGCAGGCCAATAGAGGGCACCAAATTTCATTACAGATGGTTGTGAGCCACCATGTGGTTGCTGGGAACTGAACTCAGGACCTTTGAAAGAGCAAGCAGAGCTCTTAACCACTGAGCCATTTCTTTTTTTTTTCTTTCTTTTTTTCTTACCTTTTCTTTTTTTTTGATGATATTTATTGAGCTCTACATTTTTCTCTGCTCCCCTCCCTGCCACTCCCCTCCCTCCTTCAACCCTCCCCCAAGGTCCCTATGCTCCGAGTTTACTCAGGAGATCTTGTCTTTTTATACTTTCTACTTCCCATGTAGATTAGATCTATGTAAATCTCTCTTAGTGTCCATATTGTTGTCTAAGTTCTCTGGGTTTGTGGTTTGTAAGATGGTTTTCTTTGCTTTATGTTTAAAAACCACCTATGAGTGAATACATATGATAATTGTCTTTCTGTGTCTGGGTTACCTCACTCAAAATAATGTTTTCTAGCTCCATCCATTTTCCTGCATAATTCAAGCTGTCGTTATTTTTTTCTGCTGTGTAGTACTCCATTGTGTAAATGTACCACATTTTTTTAATCCATTCTTTGATCAAGGGGCATTTAGGTTGTTTCCAGTTTCTGGCTATGACAAACAAAGCTGTTAAGAACATAGTTGAGCACATGTCCTTGTGGCACAATTGAGCATCCTTTGGATATACACACCAAAGTAGTATTAATGGGTCTTGAGGAAGGTTGTTTCCTAATTTTCTGAGAAATTGCCAGACTGACATCCATAGGGGTTGTACCAGCTTGCATTCCCACCAGCAATGCAGAAGTGTTCCCTTTTCCCCACAGCCTCTCCAGCATAAGTTGTCATCAGTGTTTTTGATCTTGGCCATTCTTACAGGAGTAAGATAGAATCTCAGAATTGTTTTGATTTGCATTTCTCTGATGACTAAGGATGTAGAACATTTCCTTAAGTGTCTTTCAGCCATTTTAGATTCCTCTGTTGAGAGTTCTCTGTTTAGGTCTGTGCTCCATTTTTTTTATTGGATTATGTGTTCTTTTGGTGTCCAATTTCTTGAGTTCCTTGTATATTTTGGAGATCAGACCTCTGTCTGATGTGGGGTTAGTGAAGATCTTTTCCCATTCTGTAGGCTGGCGT